>VZUI01055403.1:0-23312 GCA_013401135.1 Cettia cetti | reverse complement strand
CATTCCATTCCATTCCATTCCATTCCATTCCATTCCATTCCATTCCATTCCATTCCATTCCATTCCATTCCATTCCTCTTGTTCTTGACAATTATCTTGCCTCAACCACAGACATATATATATCTATAACATGTAAATACCTCACCAGCTTTATCAAACTTAGATATATACAATTCCTCTGAAATAATGAAGATTTCATTATGTTATAGATAGAAATGGAAGTCCACGGATAGCAGATTTCATTTGCCTCCCTTGAGAGCCAGGATAAAAATGTGCCAGAATAAAACACAGTGGCCAGTGACTGAAAATGCCACCAGATAAGATATGTCAAATTGAGGGAATGAGGTTTTGATTTTGGGGTTGCTTGTGTTTGAATGACTGTTCAAACTGTTACGACCTTTCTCTTACAGTCAGGTCAACTTTCCCTGCTCCAGTGGAGATACCACTCAGCTTGTTCTGAATTCCAGTCCTGTGAATGTCTGTAACACGTAGTGCTCTGGCAGCAGCTGAGACTGGTGACCTGGTGGGCCGTGGTGGAGAGCCCCTTCTCACAGCTGCAGAGCAGGATGAGGGCTGGGATCTGGGCACTCAACCCCTCACTCCTGTCAGCAAATACCCAAGTGACCAGAAACAGAACTTCTGGTGGTTGTGGTTTAAAAAATTCAGCAATTTTGACCAAAGAAGTCAACATTTTTGTCTTATCTAGGTACCTTCAGAATCCAGCAGCAGCCAAAAAAGACATGACATTTTCAGGATCAGTTTTGGAGCCTAACTCCAAATTCATCTGAAATAGTGTACTAATTTTGGTATCTTGCTTCATTGATTCTTCTCCATGATGTGAAGAGTCTCCACTCTGCCTTTACAGTTTGTGAAGACACAAAGAAGTTGCCATGACTTGTAACCATTTTAAGGGCTTGTGTCAAAGCCCTATAGTTAGTTAGTAGACTTTTTATTGATTGATTTAACTAAATTTCATTACATAGGCTTCAGCAACTTTTAATAACCATTCAGCTCTTTCCCTTAACAGTTTCCAGATTAACAATACTTGTAAAATTGAGATGTTGCCTTTAGAGCACATAACAAACCAGTGCATGGACAGCTTCTATATCCAGATTTCCCTATTAGACCCACAATTCAGGCACTAACACTTGACAATACCTTGTTACCTGGCTTCCTTGGAGTGGAAGCATGTAGGCTTTCTTCCTATTAAAAAAAGGGCATGAAAAAATGTGCATATGTGAAATGCCTATTTTATCCTTGTTGGGGTCCCTGGGTAAAGAAGGGAAGAGCATTTAAGGGCCTACAGCAAGCCTCAAGAAGTTTCTGGAGTCTTTGCTCCCAACTGCAAAGGGGGGCAGTTCTGGAGAGTTAAAAGTGGATGGCAGTGATAACAGTGGGAGGAAGCAGGAAACAAGGGGCCCTGATGGACTCTTTGGGATACATTTCACATTAGCAGTGCATGAGAAGCAAGAAACAGTAATGACTTTGGAGCTCGAACTCCATGCAAGACTCAACATTACCATCTAATAGTTTAACGACTAATTCACTGATTCTTATTCCTTGCTTGTTTTTCCTCTAAGTCTTCAGTATGCTTTTGAGTCTGGCACTTAGATATATAAGACGTACTTAGTAATGTAACAGCTATCTGAGGGGCTCAAAATGAAAATTGTTTTGACCTATCCCACAGTGATGGTAGCGTTTATTCAGAAATCACTCCAATAAGTGGCTGCAGTAATTTGTATTTTGATGTATGCCTGCTGAGTATAGCCCTTATCTTTGACCTTGGTGTCAGTGAAAGGATGGCAGATCCCACAGGTTTTAAGACATAGATTAGGTTGTTTGACATTATTACTTCAGTGACCTCTATTTCCAATAATGGAGCATATTTTCTCTATGCTATAACATCAATGGATGTTTTACGTTGTATTCTTCATCACTGACAAGCAGCTCTTCTATGCATTTTTCTTGGTTATATTCTGTGTTATTGGTTACAACACAAAAATTTGCAATCACATCTGCTGTCTCCTTTTATGCCTTTGTTCTTATTTTTCAGTGAGGGGTTAAATACAATCAGACCACAGGTTGTGTTACATTTTGTTTACACTATTATGGTCTCCAAACCAAAATTTACTGCATTTACTTTAATGCGTTTGCAATGAAGAAACACAAATCATCCCTCCAATATCAAATTTTATTTGTATAGTTTAAAATTACAAAGAAGTCTAAAGGTATTTTCCATAAGTTTAGAGACTAAAACGTCCCTCAGAAAACAAAATTAAAATGAACTGTATTTGTTATAAGTATTTTCTTGGGGAACTTTTGATGGAAATTATTTTAGTCAGACCTTTTGCAATCAGAAGAAAGAAAACCCAGAGTAATTATAATCTTTATAAAGTGGTGGTGTCTCTTATGCCATGAGTTATAACTGGTACAACTGATAAGGAGACTGGTTTTTTAGCAGAGAGTAAATCATGGTTAATGGCTAGCCATTTCAGTTATTATACATTTGTTGGTTATTCTTGCCATTTGATTTTCTTTGGTTTCAGAAATTAAATCTTATGCATAATGATTTGAAACATTGACTAGAATATTATTTCTAACACTATTTGGTCTAAAAAAAAAATAATTTAACACTGTCTGTGTATCTGGATTCATAATTTCCTGAGAAAAGATTATTCTCCCCTTTCAGCCCCATATACAATACAGACTTTCATTAAAACACCTCCAATGTGGTTCAAGATGTTACACGAGTACTTACTAGGCTGCCCTCCATTCCTTTACGGTATTTTGAGGATATGCATTTCATTTATTCTGTTTATTGATCCTGAAACAATACCATGTGAAGCAAACATTCTAGTTTGCAAAGACTCCAGGAGGAAGGAGCAAACTGGCTGGGTACTGCTGTATTGTCAAAATGCCTTCTCTCTGACAGAGGGAGAATCCTCAGACTGTATCCTGGCCCACATTTCACACAACTTGTCCTCCTTTTTCCTGCCAAGAAAAGTTGTTGGGAAGATCATCTGATGTGACAGATGTGTCCTATTAGACTGATCAAGTGGGAGAACTTGAATGATTGTAGGTTAATGAGTTTCAAGGAAGACCAGGAGCTTATCAATATAATGAACATACAAAGGGGGAAGGGGGAATTGGTTAGGTAGGAAAAGATGCAGCAGTATCAGCAATATGTACCTACACCGAAAAGAGAACTATAACAAGAACAAAAATGTGTATATGTAACATACAAATGTAAGCAACATTATGTCTGCACCGAAACTATCACTCGGTTAATCGTTTTTATAACATGAATGCTGGTGAATAACGTGACTTATTGAGAAGTTTGAGGTAGAATTTTATATATCAAGGTTATATGCACTTTCACTGAATCCGAAGTACAATGACATTTAGACTCATTAAATCTCTACACAATAATAGAAGGGGAAAAAAACCAAGAATATTGGCATCAAGTATGGTCTGTTGCTGGGTTCTAAATTAACAAGATCAAGTGGAAGAAGCCTTTAGAAAAAAAAAGGAAAAAGTGTTAGCACTATCATCTGACAGATAGGCTTTTATCTTAATGGCAGACTTCTAACTCCTGACTCACAGAAGAAAGAGAATAAGAACAAAACAGGCAAGCAGGACATATCTTTAGATCCAGGAAGTTAAGATACAGTCAAAGAATAATGTTTTCTTCAGTTCTGAATAATTTTGGAAAACTGGCAATATGGCAGACATCATGCAGTGTTTCATTCCTAGGGAAAAAGGAAGACCAAACATTAGGAGATGCCTAAAAGCTTCTGCAAAAATTGTAACTTCAATTTTCAAAGAAAGAAACAACTTGGAAAAGTTGTCATCTAGAAGACACCAAACTGATAAGTAATAATCAATATGGGCTTGTCAAAAAGAAATCCTGATGAACCAAATAAATATTTTACATGACAGCAAACCTGAGACTTGGGTGAAAGCAGATATTTTTAATTGAATAGGATTTTTGATCCTGTGCAACAGGATATTCATTTTGCTTCCTCCAAAAGCACTCTCCTGATTAGCTTCTCATTAAATGGATAAGTAATTGGAGAAAAAAATTAATAGGTTGAAAATTAAAGGATATAAGTACTGCAGGGAGATTTTATAGTTCCATATTCTTAAATATTTTCATTAGGAACCTGAACAAAATACAATGCATTAAATGTGCAAGCCATGTGTGGATGTGAGCTTACTGTAAGTAATATTGGAATGAAGGATCTTGACAAAAGGAACAAAAGCAAACAGCAACAATCAAAACAAAAGCAAAACCAAAAACAAACAAACAAGCAAAAAATACCAAGACAAGCAATAGGGAAAAAACCCTGTCTTAGACAGGAAATAGTGACAATCCAAATCAAGTATACATAGCAGTCAATGGCATGTCATATCAGTGCAAATAAGAATTTAAATAATTACTGTTTACAAAAAAAAATCAATCATCATTAAATAATGTTACTGAAATAATGAAAAATAGAAACAGAATTGTTTAAAATGAATCACAGGAAGTATTTATTCTGCTCTTCTCAGCAATTATATGGCCTCCCCAGGACTGCCATTTCCAATTTGGTTGTTATACAATCAAGACAATGAGCCCTTAACAATTATTAGACAGTAAATGTGAAAACATAAAAATGTGAAAACATAAAAATGTGATTTGGTTTTTCAGGAGAAATCTGTGGGGAAACATAATGGCAAGCTTAAAAAGCTGCTGAAAAAAGAAGGAAGAGGAAAAGCTTTTTTCACATCTGCTGAGAATGAAGCAAGTAGTATGGACTAGAATTGCAGCAGTGGAAGTGTACATCAGGCAGGTGGAAAAATATCTAATGGGAAAGACAGGTAAGTACCAGGGTAAATTGCTTAGCAGTAATGTGCTACATCTTCCTCTGCAGGCTTTAAGAACTTACCAGGCATCTGTCAGGAATCGTATAGATACAGGCAGTCTTGCCTCAGACTGGGGAGTAAAAATGGGATGGACTTTCTGATTCCCGTCTCCTTTCCTGTGATTCTGAGAAAAACTAAAAAAAAAAAAAAACTAAAAAAAAAAAAAAAAAGCAAAAAAAGCATACAGATTAAAAAAACCAGTAGGCTATATTGGATAACTTGTGTCAGTGTCATTAGAGGAAATACTTGTTTCCTGCTAAAATGTGTGCTTTAGTGATATCTTACACATATTTTAAAATTCAGCAATAATTTCTTGATCTAGATTATATATTCTAAACTGCTAAGTTCTGTCCTTTTAGCAGAACCCAGTTTGTGGTTCTGAAAGTTTGATAACATTTCTCATGAATACAGTATAGGGCTTGTACAGTGTGACTCATTAATCACGCTGTCATCCCAAGTGTTTTCAAAAAGTCTTTTACTTGAATTAAGTATCCTTGAGGTCTAAAGCTATAATCTCTATTACCGTCAGTCCCACTTGAGCTTCTTCCTGTGCTGGACTAAGGCCATCTGTGACTTCCTGGGTTTGACATCATATTTTGCTTTTTTATCCTGGAAGTACACATAGGTTGGAATGAGCTGTAAATTCTGCTTGCCTAATGGATCTATAGTCTACAAAGAAGTGTGGTCACTCAGCTGGAAACATATTGTTATCTCAACAGCATGCAAGCAGCTATTGCTTTTTGACTGTGAATTCTGTTTCTGTACCTCTAATGTGTTTGTTCTCATGGCAATTTCATTACGGAAACAAAGAACTTCGCCTTGTTTTGGTTTTTATTTAGGAGTTCCATGGTTTTTAATTAGTGTTCCATGTTTGTTCAAAACCTTTAGACTATTATTCATTGACATGATTTGACTCATGTTTCATGCTGCAGAAAATGGCATGATCTAAGCCAGTGAAATTTTTCCTTTCACGTTTTATTCAAAAGAATAATCCAGCCTTCATAGGTATCAAAAAGAAAACAGTGCTCAGGATGAATGTATGTGCTTCTTTCAACCACAGGAAATGCATAATGGAAGATCACTTCCCATATGCTTTTTTTTCAACATTCTTAATGGATTCAGCAGATTGCCTAATGCAGCATCTTGTCTGGCAGGTTTCAATACAGGTGCATTAGGATGAGAAACAGTATATACCCAGTGATTCCTCTTAGTATACTTTCTCCTCCTATTAATTTTATTAGTTATAGTTATATTCAGAAATATTCTTTTTTTGTATGATTGTCAAATACACCCTTTATAAAGAAATAATTGTTTCTAAGCAGTTGGGGGGGGAATGCCCCATGAAAACCTTTCTCTTTTATATTATTTATTATTGGAAAGTAGAGGAATATTATCTGAATTAAAGTCAAATTTCTCTGTATAAGAAGAGAGAACAAAAGTTTCATTTTTTTGTAGTTTTAATACAATTAGGATATTGTAATTGGAGCCTCAGGAACAGGAGCCACCAGCTGAAGGAAGAAAGGGCTGCCATCTCCTAGCCAGGTAAATGCCTGTAGTTTTTCAACTACATGCTTTATACTTGCCATAAACTGTCTTTCAGGACATTGATTTTGAGATAATCTAAAGGGAAAGGTTCTGACATTACCCAATAGTACTTTTCAGAGCAGCCAAGGTGTGCTAGCATGCTCAGGTTATCTTAGGAGTACTTTCCAACTGGTGCTGTGTAAAAGAAGAGTCCTCTGCTTACTGTCACCAGCCTGGAGAATTCTTTGCAAAAGCAAAAGAGGGATAAAACTTGGATGTTTGGGATCCTTAGGGAACTTGTGACAGATGAAACAGTACAAGTCAGACATCAATGAACAGGAAAGAAGGAAATGGTGACTAGTAATGTCACTTGGTCATGTCTGTGAGAAAAGACAAACATTTCTGGAACACCCTCAATATTCCTTCCAGATAACAGCCTGAAAGAGAGACATCTTTACTCTCACACTCATGATTCAGATCTAACTAATGTTCAGATGCAAGAAAAACTATAAAGAGCTAAATCTAATTAATTTTCAGACCTGAGGCAACTGTTTAGGGAGAAGCAGCAGCACTGCTGATCCACACTCCTAAGTGCTTCATCTACACTGACCTGGCCCACATAGAATCACAGACCAGCCTTACACAATTTGGAAACCTCACACCCACACATCTGAACAGACTTTATGAAACCCTTCTCTTAAAAGAAAGGTGGGAAAACAGCTCAGAGCACAAGCAAAGAGTGACATTAGTGTTCTAGAAACTGCTGCGCTAGATTGATGGTTCTAACACAATGAACCTTAATTAATACTGTTGCTTACAGTGCAATGCGCAGTTCAATACATAGGTGCACTTTTTTACTGCACAACTGGACTTTCCAAGCAGAGAGTGATCAACAGCTATGTAGTGAATTTGGAACTAAGGAGGGCTGGGGCAGGGAGGATGCAGGAAGAAGGGTAACTATGAAAATGGATTAACAGAGCTTTCAAAAGGAACACTGTGACTGAACTGTGTGTGGCTGTAAAAAGAAAATGACATTTGAGAGAAGTCTACTGAACATAACTTTGCTCAGGTATCTAAAAAGACTGGGATTTTTCTGCAAATTCCTGACTGATAGGATAGGAAGTTATTGAAACAGTATAATAAGGGGCAGCTGGTTGGGCCTCAACCAGCACTAGACTTCTGTCCACAGAATTACTGTGCCATGGTTTATTATTTAAATGCAAATGCTAACATGCCAGGTAGCACCTCAGTGAGCTGTGTCTTGGCCGCATGCTCTTTCGTCAGAAACTCACAAAAATATCTGTGCAGGTGGACTCAGTGTGAACAATAGAATTAAGGACATTTAATTTGTTTCTGTGGCTTCTCTTTTGGGGGGGGGGGGGGGGGGGGGGGGGGGGGGAGTGTGTCTTAAATTGTTCTTAAAGTATGTGTGAGGTCCAGCAAATACTCAGTGAAAGATCTCAAGGCATTTTCTATAATTTCCCACCAGTGTCACTTATCCATTGTGCAATAAGGGGTTCTTCAATCCTAACAGGAAGTAAGATCTGCTTCTTCTTGCACCTTTAGATTAAGTTCCTACATATTCAATGAGTATCTCTGTGGATCATGTACCATTAAAATAGGCTACAGCTTTAAGTAAGTTATTAAGGAAGGATTCAAGCTCATTACTTAATAAACCAAGGTAAAATCAGCTTCAGGTGAATGGTGTTTTAGAGAAGTAAGGGCTATTTAAGAAAACACAACTCTAATTTTAATTGAACACTAAAAATTCATTATAAGGTATGCCTATTTTTCTTTTAATTGCCAGAAGAATTCCAGGGGTGTTCTACTGACAGTGTACTTACCCATATCAATACAGCAGAATCATCTATTTTCTACCAAACTGCTGGGTGACAGGAAAGTCATTTTTCTTCACTTTTTCCTCCATTTTGAAATAACGTTCATGTTTCTGTACCTTATGAAGGTTTATTCATCAAAACTTTTTCATGTCTTCAAGATATTTTGAAGATTATATACTTGACACTTGGCAGTTTGATACATTTAATAATCAGAATTAAGAAATCCTCTTGGGAATATTGAATACTTAGACATCCAGCTCTACATCCAGAAATATCAATCAATAAACTCTCAAAAATACATATACATAGAGAGAGAGAGATAAATATATGGATATAGGTATATATCCCTCCAAGGCACATAGTATTACCTTTATGAGAGACAAAATCCATTCGAACCAGTACAAATATTCCATATAACATGTCCTCAATGTTCAGGACTTTCTATTTATGTTCCTAACTAAGAATATTGAAAGTTACAGGAAATACATCTTAATGAGTAACTTCCTGCCTTTTGGCAATCCCGTTTCATTCATTTTGATGAATATTTCCTAAGTGTGAATTTTAAGACCTTGATGTAAGACGAAGCAGAACTGTCAAATGTTTAATATTGAAATATATATTAAACAAGAATCACCATTCTTTCCTATATATCAGAGCTGTTGAATTTATATGTTACAGTATTTTTTTCTACTTAGTTAAAATTACAATAATGAAAAAATTATTCTCAGTTGGATGACAGCAGAATCATTCAGACCTATACGACCTCTCTCAAATAAACCAGGATTATTATGAGCAAGGGTTATAACCTGGGATGTATCTGTGCACTGTGAGGTAAGAGAATAAGTATTTCTTTCTATACATGGGAGACGAATGCAGAACCTTCCACAGAATGACACAAAGAGCACTGACAGAAATTAATTCCAAGGTTTTCAGGCTGATAACTGGACTATACATTTAGCTTCTAAACTGAAATGCAACTCACCTTGCCACCTAAAGCCAGCTATCACAGGATCATTTTATTACAGTGAGTTGGGAATGAAACTCCCAACTCTAATTGATTATTATATTTTAATGGGAAATTATTATTATATTTTAACAGGGAAGATATGATCATGGTGATTTTAAAAGCCCTTTTCCACTTCCTCTAGGTCCAATCATATAAGAACTCCTAGTAGCAGTGCATCATCTTTAATTTGTCTTGAAGAAAGGGCTAAGTGATACCACTCAAAATAGGAAAAAATATATTTTAAAAATCCTATTTATGCAATCTTTTAATAATAGAATAAATGAAAATGCCAATAACTATTGGCAGAAGTCAACTTGCCACAACCTACTACAATGTTTTTAGTGAGTATACCATATTCACTAACACTAAGAATACTTTCTTTACTGAATCTAAGAAATAAATATGTGTAAAATAAATGCACACATCTAGAGTGATACACGGCTTTACATTTTATATTTTTCATCCTGGAGACTTAGCAAGAGTTTTATGTTCCTGAAGTTAAGTATCTGTGGGAGTTTTAGATAATTTTTACCATTTTTATATCTATTACAAAGCTCACGTATCTAGAAGAAAGAGTTTGAGTATATTGTCTGTTTGCAAACCAAACGGCTTTGAAATTTTTAAAAAATCTCCAAAAATTTTAAATTGATGCCTCATTTACATTAATCATTTGATTCTATGAGATCTGACTTACAAATGTTTAGCTGTAGGATTTTGTAAGATATATTTGAATAAGAATGCAATGGGTGAGTGTTGCTTTTACTTTGAAACGTCATTCATTCTTGTCTTTCCGTTGCTGCTATGTGGAGTACAAGCTGCAGTCAAGCAAAATAAAGCCCAACAAACCAACACCACTTTAAGCAACAAACATGCAAGGAAACAGATGAATGGAATGACTTCATTCACTCAGTTCCATTTAGCTCAGACAGAATGACTGCCAGCATGGAGAAACTGCTAATGAAACTTACTACCATTCTAAAAACAGAAATCCCAGCTTGAAATGTTATGAATGTGCCTCTGTAGAGGCTAAAGGAAATGGAAATGTAGCTACAAATACTTTTTGGAAAAACATCAGTGAATTACAATGTGTTCTGGTATTCAAAAAATCTATATTAACCATTTTGAAGGACCCTTTATACCACTCTGTGGTAAGGTGCTTTATCTGTTGGAAAGAAGAAAAGGAAGTTAAATCCCTGTGTTACCATTGTTACCATTGTGGGATTTGCACATGTGGGATTCAACATGAGACATTTCAAAGGGAACACAGCGCTACTCTAGACTCCAAAAATATTTCTCTCTCTTTTTTTTTTTTTTTATAATTTATTCCATATAGTTCATTTTGTGTAAAGTTTAATTTCTTCTAGAAACTGAAATCCTGCATGACATGATTTTTTTTTCTGAATGGTTGTAATATTTAGCAATTTTATTTTGTAAGGCTTATGTAATAATTTCAACCTCTTAGATCACACTCAGGACCTTGTGATTCTGCATACATGTCCATCTCCTCTCTCAGCCTCACACAGTGTAGGTGAATGCACACTACATGTGTTGAAATCAATCTCACTCCTTCTCAGGACAAGAATTTCCAAAAGGCTTAGTCATAATTTCCAGAAGTATGTATCTGGTGAGTAAAGATCACAAGTAAATAGGTGGAAGAATCTAAGACATACAGATTTACTATGCCTAGGAAAGTCAAAGTAAGAATAAAGAAAAAGTGTGTGCCTAATGTGCACCTGGTAAACAGGGATGACACATAATCCACAAGGAGTTTTATATGCACAATAATGTTGACATTATGAGGACAAATTTCCTTTACTATCCCTCATTTCAACCAGTCCTACATACCCCTTCATATAGAAATACAAAATAAATGGTTACCTGTTCAACTCACCAAGTATGGAACACCCAATCTAAATTTCCACCACTAAAACAAGAACCTGTATGTAAATTCACACACAGAATTGTGTACCTCTAAGTTTAAATCAGATGCTTAATTATGAGCTGGAAAATGTTTATCAATTTGTGGATATCAAAAGGAAGGACAGCGTAAAGTGAAAAGTAAAGAAAATGAGTGATATCACAGGATAATTCTAGTGGATGAAGGATTGCATGATGTTATCAGGCAAAACCTCCCAATTCCCTATTCTAGACATTATTTTTTGTGCCATTTGGAAAGTGGAGCCTCTCTTCAGGATAGATGAAATATTGATTTTAGGTTCTAGCTAGTCTCTATTAAGATGCTCTTTTAAGTTACATTGTGTCTGCAAAGAATGGAGTTTTATGAACAGAAATCAGTTTTCTAGTACTCATAATGGGCTTTTCATAAGCACTCATAAATAATTCACCCAACTTTCCTGTACATCAGTAGAACCTGACTTGAAGCTTTCTTAAGCACTTTCAAAAACCTTAGCTGCATGTCTGGTATTGAATATATCAAAGATGACTGAGTTACACTACAGACAGTCCATTTGTTTCTAAATACAGGAGCAAGAGAAACAGCATTGGGGTGGAGGGTGGGGGAAAGACAATCAATGACTCACAAAGACTTTCTCTGTGTTGAAAGCAGATGATTTGAAAATGTACTTGAATAAAGAAAGACCGTCCGACCAATGTGATAATGGTTTGGATTGTCTCTGGGTCTGCTAGCTCTGTCTATACTGCCAGATGCACCACTCCCCAACCTCCAAAACGTGTTTTAGTGTAACAGACCTGGAGTGCAATAGACCTGGTGAATGCAAAACACAAATGGAAATGGGGCACAGCCCTTACAACTCAAAGGGGCACTACAGTGAGGGTCAAGTTGTCCTGGCTCAGGCTCTGAGCAAAGGCAATGCTTCATCCTATTCAGAGTTAATATCAGCCCTGGAAATCAAATTAACAGAAAGAGATTGTACTTCCTTTCTTGCCTCACTCTTGGAATGGTCCAAAGTTTTAGTGCATCTCTGACAATACTGTTCAATTACCTAACCCTGAGAGGGGTGGAGAGAATTACAGGAGGGCAGGTCAGCCCAATGAAGGCATACTGACATCCAGTGAAGCCTACTTGTTCAGGGAAGGGTCAGGAACAGTTTCATCTTTCAACAATTACAATTTGACATGACTTGTGCCATACTGTTATAGTGTGTCCTGGTTTCAGATGCTGTAGCCGTGCACAATTTTTCTTGCAGCTAACTCCGATTTCCACAGACACAGCAGGCAGTTATAGCGACCACCACCTGAAACAGTGGAGTTCTTCACTTGAAAGCTCAGAGGTAGCACAGCTTAGGCGAAAAGAGAAAAGAGGACTCTGGCTGGGTGAACCAAAAAGGGTGTTTATTCCTCCAGACCCTGCCCAGACAGAGCAAAGATCTGGGGTGTGCACAGCTTTTACAATGAGGGAGGATCACAGGGGTGGAGATAACATCCAACCAATAGAATTACTCTGGGAGGGGACTTTGTTCCTGTCCCTCATTCTAGTACCCAATCCTGTCTGGGATGGAGGGAATTTCCCAAGCCCCAGCCAACCACTTGACACCCTCCCTGGAACCTTCTAGAGGGTTGGGAGAGACCGAGCCTTGATTGGCAGGTCTGGGAGGCAGCGGACAATATGATTAACATGTGGGAGGGTCGTGGGACAAACCAATGGGGTAACAAAATGGGGTATGGAGGGAAAAACCATTTGAGGTAGATAGAACAAATAGAACAAACTTAACCTGATAACACACCAACACAAACTTAATTCTGAACTACCACAAGATGGGACATATTCTTCCTGGTAGCAGGTGTAGTACCATGTTTTGGACTTACCATGAGAATAAAGTTGATAACTCATTAATGTTTTAATTGTTGCTGAACAGTATTGGCATAAAGTCAAGGACTTTTCAGTGTGTTGTGCTCTGCCAGTGAGGAGCTGCACAAAAAAGCTGATACAGAGCATAATCACAGTACCTGATCCAAACTGGTCAAAGAATTATTTCATACCATGGAACATCATATTCAGTTTATTAACTGAGGAGAGTTATCAGGAGGTGCCAATCAATGCTTGGGGACTAAATAGACATTGGCCAGTGCTTAGAGAGCAGTTGCAATTTGCATTTATTCCTCTCTTTATTGGATTTTATTCCTCTCTCTTTTTGTTATCTCCCTTATCATCACTGAGTTATTGTTATTATTGTTGTTGTTGTCATTATTATTTCAATAATTAAACTGTTCTTATCTCAACCCACAGGTTTCACTTTTTTCCAGTTCTCCTCCCTGTCCCACTGGGGTGGGGGAGTGGAAGGGGAAGGGTGAGAAAATGGCTGCCTGGTACCCTGATTTCTGTCTGGGTTTACAACACAACGCAGTGCTGATGTTTCCTTAGGAGTTGCAACATATTTCAACGATGCTATATACATATGGGAAGTTGGTGCATTCTGTTCTGATGGATGTAAAATGAAGAGATGAAGAAATTTTTTTTTTTCTTTTTCAAAAAAATAGACGGAATTAACTTCCTTAATCAGATACTCACACAAATCTTTAAAGCATTCCCCTACAGGTAGCTTTTGCATGTGTAGACGTACACAAACACAAACTTTAGAGGTTGTTACAGCTGCTTCTGATACAGAACTTGTCCACTCTGAATAAAGACAAATACTATTGCCCAGACTGGCACTGTTCTAAGGCACTGTTCTAAGGCAGTATAACTGAATCCTTTGAAAACAACATGAGTATTGAGCAGCACTAATCAAAAGTGTTTCAAGGGTTTGAAGAAAAAGATGTTAAAAAAAAAAAAAAGAGAAAGCAAGGTTTTCTCCCGGTTCAGCTAGGTCTGAAGTCCCATCATTTGTCTCACTGAAGTGTAGTCAGAGAAAAATTTTTGTGTATGCTCAGTATGCTGACACTGCTTCTCTGTGTTTCTGCCTGCATTTCTGGACGGGAAAAGAATCTGGTGGATAAATTATGGCACCACAAGTACCACCAGTACTTTCTATTTAAGAAGACATATGGAAAAGGAGTGTTTCTTGTCCTATTTTTATACAAATTCACAGGTTTCACATTCATATCCACCACTCTGCTCTGTTTGAGAAACAAACAATCTCAAGGCATCTCAGCAGTCTTTGCAGGTCGGAGCAGGGGGTGTGATCCTCCCCCTCTGCTTAATGCTGGTGAGGCCACACCTGGAGTACTCTAGCCAGTGCTGGGCTCCCCAACACGAGGAGAGATGGGCATACTGAAGAGCCTCCAGCAAAAGTCCACAAGAACAATGACAGGACTAGAGCAGCTCCTATGACGATGGGCTCAGACTGCTGCCTCCAGGCTTGAAGTTGCATCATGGAAGTTGGTCATCCATGAGGTCTCCATATCCTAATTTTTTTTCCCTGCATAGACAACTAACAAGCTAAATAAAAGTTTGAGGGCTGCAGTGAGTGAAAAATCTCTCTAAAATCATTGGCTCTGGTATCACAGCATGTGTTGCAGGTGATCATAGTTTTCCCTGTCGGTTGGCAGGTCACAATTTATAATGGATGCAACTTGTTGCATGTCAAAATGTTGGCGGCTTGATCTTCATCTGAATTCCTCCACAGCAGAATCTTAAAATTTCTGTTCTGTGGTGGTACTAGTCATGGAATGATAGGAGGAGTGTACAAAGTAGAGGCCAACTGCAGTTAAAGACAAAACTTGAATACAGGAGGGGTTTGTCCAGTAATTAATGTATTGTAACACCTGTCTTTTGAGAAGACTCCTCTTTTTGCTCCAGTCTTACTTGAAAGTAACAGTTCTTGGCAGAACACTGTTTTTTGCTGATTTTGGTAGTCTTTGGCTGCCACTCCAGGCATTAAGCCTGAGGCTTTGTACAGGGCATACCATGGGGGCAAATTTCTCTATGAAGGCTTTGGGGGTTATTTTTAAGGTCTCTAAGGAAGCAGGAGAAGAGAAAGCTTTTCAGAGGCTTGCTACCACTAGATTTAGATTGGTATTATAGGCAGTCGAAACAGAGTAATTGTAAATTGACTTCACTTTTCACTGCTACCTTGTAAGAATGGTAAAAAACAGGAAAAGCTATTCTGGGTGATACTTGGAGTGAAGCATGAGAAAACAGGTATGGAAGGGAAAGAGCTTTTTCTAATAAGCCATCGGTGTTGTTGGTATCAGGGCAGGAGGGAGAAAAAGTGGTAACATCATCAGTTAATCACACTGTGGAAATAGAATATAGGGAACAAAGGCAGTCCCATACAAAATGTTCAGTACCATATTTTATAGAACTGCGTAAAATAGAACGTGATGATAAAACCAGCAATCAAGTTTCACGTTCGCTATCTTCTTAACCTAAAAAGACCCTGCAAGGGTATCTTTTGATTTTTCAGATGCATTTTTTGATGGAGAACAAATACTTGGTAACAAACCTGAGCATTGGGTCTGACTTTATTTTTTGCAATTGTTAGTAGGGGCTGTCTTTGTCTAAAATAGTATCATTCCTCACACTGGTACCAGGGCACACAGTGGTTCCCTTGTTGGTGGGCTGTGCTGCCAGGCTTGTGCCCAGCATGGCTGTGGGACCTCCACAGAGATCAGTTCCTTGCCACCTATGGCTCAGTGAAGGAAATCCGGCGCCCCCGCTGATGGCGCTCACTCCAGCCCGAGGAGCTTGGGATGTCGCGTTCAGGTCTTAGAGCTCGTCCCTCATCACGTTCCATCCTCCTTAGCTTCTCCCTCAGCGTTTGGTGCCAGGTGCTGCAGGACCTCTGTGGGGATCGGCTCCTTGACGTCTGTGGTTCGGTGAAAGAAACCCGGCGTCCTCGCTGACGGCGCTCGCTCCTCCCTGATGCTGGGATATCCTCTTCAGACCTTAGAGCTTGACCCACATCGTCATCCATCCTCCCTAGTTTCTCCTGTGGTGTTTGGTGCCAGGTGCTGGGGGACCACCCCGGGATTTGGCTCCTTGTCCCCTGCAGTTCAATGAAGCAAATGCAGAAGTCCTGCTGATGGTGTTCACTCCTCCCCAAGGAGGCAGAGACATGCCCCAGGCCCTGCCAGTGTCCTTGTCCAGCAAATCTCTGCACCCTTAGAAAGCACACAAGTGGATGTCTGTCCCTGATGGAGGAGGCTAGGCACTGTGGCCCTTCAGGCCTGCCCTGTACAACCAAAACCCTTGTTGTCACAGGTGTCACAATGACTCCTTGGTGACAGGGGGCTTTTCGGGACCACACCCAGAAGACACAAGCTCCAGCCTGAGGAGCAAAAACTTCCCAGATGGCTCATCTCACGTGATGCCCTGCTGTTGAGAAGGGCTATGTTGCCATGTTTTTCACATAAATTCACAGGTTTTACCTTTCACACTCAGTGCTATGTTCTGTTTTAGAAACTGACTATTCAAGGCCTTTCTTACTCCTCAGCTGACTTTTGCAGGAGCAGTTTTGGTGTGAAGTAGAACCGTTTCTGACGCTAGTACTCTTTTTTGGTAGCCTGTGTTACCAGGCCCTGTGCCTGGCAGGGCTATGGGACCTACACCAGGATTGTCTTGTCTGTCGTTTTTTCTTCCTGATACTGAAGGGTGTGATGCTTTTGCAGAGCTTTCTGTGTGATAAAAAAAGCTAAAGTTCTTGCACTTTGGCTACAGATTTATTGTTTTATAAAAATTATTTTTAAAAAAATTACAGGAAATATTTACATAGGCCTATCTTGTCAGTCAGTGTTCTCAGCAATGCAAATTAATCTCTTCCATACAGATACCTTCATAGTCTTTGGACTAACTGAGCAACATGTCTTTAGGAAGAAAACTTCTTTCTCTTCCCTGAGATTTGTGCAGTTCTGAACACCCTGACTACCAGAATTACTCGTCATTGTGATTTGAAGGTCTCCTGCAAAAGAGCTCTAGATCCAAGAAGTGCTATGGAGAAAAAAGTCTCTGTATTTATCCAAACACACAGATCCATGGATCCAGAGATGCATGCACATGCTGCGGCTGGTGTCATGCCCATTAGTGTGATCCTGCAGTACTCCCTTCCCAAACATCCTTTAGGTCTCCCTGAAGCTGTACTTACACATGTAAAAACTCAAGAGTATCTCCCACAGAGGAAGTTGTAAGTAAAAAGCCACACATGCATGGTACTGCTCTGGACCACCAACCTGAACTCTTCAATCACCTTGCTTTACCAACATCAGCAGGTACTTTCAGGATTAAACCAAAGGCTTTTCTTAACATCTTTTTCTACATGCTGAGTTTTTGAAGTTTCTTCCAATGACTAATAATTTACCTTATTTTAGGGTGAGACCAGGAGAGAAAAGCCTCTGCTGTCGAAGCTGTATGCTGAGTGAGCAGAGGACCCCAGGGAGGACTGAATATCACTGCCATGCATAGAAGGGAAGCTGGCACACAATTTCAGGCTGAAATTCTATGGGCCCTGATGGAATCCACCCCAGTGTAATGATGGAATTAGTGAAAGAGCTTTTCAAACCACACTTGATCATCTACTGACAGTCCTGGTTAACTGGAGAAGTTCCAGTTTTCTGGTAATTAGCAAATGTAATGCCCATCAACAAGAAAAGTTGGAAGCATGATCAAGGGAACTACAGACCTTCCAGCCTGACCTCTACTCTAGGCAAGGTTATGGAAGAGATCATCCTGAGTGTCATTCCACAGCACAGGCAGGACAACCAGGGCATAAAGCCCAGCCAATATGATTTACAAAGGCAGGTCTTGCTTAACCAACCTGATCTCCTTCTGTGAAAAAGTGGCCCACTTAGATGAAGGAAAGGTCTAGAAAACATGTCTTATGAAGAGTGGCTGAGGGATCTGGGATTTTTAAGTGTTGAGGAGGATCATGGGGGACCTCATTTGGGTGTCTGCAGTGAGAAGATGAGGGGAAATGGCTTTAAACTGAGATGGAGGAAATTTAAACTGAGATGGGGGAAAGATTAGATATTAGAAAAAAAATTCACTGTTATGTTGTCCAGGGAGGTAGTGGAGTCACTAGCCCTGGATGTGTTTTAAGAACCCTCTGGATCTTGCTTTGGGTGATATGGTTTAGTGATGTAGAGGTCACAGTGGTGGTGCTGGACATCAAGTTGGACTTGATGATCTTAAAGGTCTCTTCCATGATCCTATGATTCTATGAAAGAGTGGAACAGAATCAGACTGAAATCAAAGCTGCCGCTTTGCCCATTTATATTATTTTGCTTTCTGCTATTAGCACTTGGGTGGTCTGTCCATTGAGAAAATGCAGTACACAGAAATTACATTAAATTTCTTATTCTTTGCTCTCCCAAAATAAATTCCAGCAGCCTTTCCAAAATACCATGGAAACTTATGGGAACCGAAGTTCTTAAGTATACACAGATGGCTTGCCTACAACCTTATTTAAATATCACCTTCGGTGTCCCAAACATTAGCATGTCAGTAATAACAAGGTTAACACAAGAAATGTAAACACATGAACAGGCAGCACATCATGAGGGACAGAGAAGCATCAGAACAGAGAATGAAAATCCAGTTTAAAAGTGGCCAATTAGTGAAATGCCATCTATTCATCCAAACTTCACTCAAAGAAGGAAGGTTTTCTGTTTAACGGAATAAATTTTTCAGCACTTGGGAAAAAAAGTGATTAGTCTTACTTTTTCCCTCTGTCTTTTTTATTGGATGAGTATGCAGTTATTTACCTTGGAAAAGTATTTTTTTTTTGTTTGTAGCAGTGTTGTATGAAATTTGGCAGGATCTATATTTGCATCAGGATGCCTTTTTTTTTTTTTTTTTTTTTTTTTTTTTTTTTTTTTTTTTTTTTTTTTTTTTTTTTTTTTTTTTTTTTTTAATTCTGGTGCATTCCTTCACTGCAGTTGAAATAATCTCCTGGTACAGTCCATTTTGATTTTGGTTAGTTTTCCAAGAAGGAAATCAAAGTGAAACAGGGATCAGTTTCACAACAAACTGGGTGAAGTGGAACTATTACAAGATGATGATTCCAGCTGAAACATATTGTTGCTTTAGACTTTGCCAAAGCTTGGCCAAGACTTGCTGAAAAATCTGTAAGTATGGCTTTACTTTTTGCTTTATACTGAGCTGAAGCCCAGCAAAACTTGCTGAATTTTGTTTCCAAGACAAAAGTACAGTTACTTTTTGTTTCCTTACCTGGTGGAAACCTGAAAGAATTATTAAACCACTTTTCCCCTCTCTCTTCTATACTTTTTTGCCTTTCTTCTGGTGTCAAAACTTTCACAAACTTGAACAATTTGAGTTCTATTGAGATCACGCTTTTAATAAACTTTTTCACATGTAGTGGATTCTGCTAGCTAGTAGTACACAGTGCTCTTAAAAAAACTTCTTGTGTAGATGTGCAGTTTCTAAAAAAGAAGACATTCCGTTTCTAAAACCTTGATTGTCCAGTTTCACCGTTTCCAAGTTTCTTTATGAAGAGAAGCCCTTTGCTGGAGCACAAGTCTTATGAGGCTGAGGAAACTGGAGTTGTTTAGCCTGAAGAAAAGGAGGCTGGAGGGCACTTTATAAAAATGGTGGGTTATTCTGTTCTGCCAAGTGACAGGACAAGAGGAAATAGCCTCAAAAGGGATGCCAGGGGAGGTTTAGATTGGATGTTAGGAATAATTTCTAATATTGGAATTTAGGAATTGTTGGAACCCTGGAAGCTGAGAATTTTAGACTTTCTGTGCTAACAGGCACTAACCCTCAAGAAAACACTACATTTGAACTGAGGCCATGGAGCAGGCTTCCAAGATTGACTGACAGCACTGGGATTATGGGTAAGTAGTTGAATAGAACTGTGTAATAACACAGGGTGGAAAAACTTAGATTTTAAGGTTTTAGCTTATGGTAATATATATAAAGCAAGATGGAGGCTTCGTCAGAGGCTAAGTTCTTCTTTTCACCTTCTTCTTCATGGGTTTGGGTGGTGTATTTTAATTGGATAGAATAATCCACATTGCAGACCATGGGTGTTTGGTTATTGGGTTAAAAGTAAAAATAATTTAGGTGTCCTTTCATAATTGGACAATTTGTGCTTAAAAGACCTTGGAAAGAGATAGAGACAGAGCCATTTTTCACCTTGTTAGCTAGAACTCACAACTTGTGAGACTGTATTATAGATAAGAATTAATAAACATCTGAGTCCCAACACAAAAACTGTGCCTCCCAAGCATTTAATCCTGGCTCTAATAGAAGAAAAGAAGATTAAAAACCCACAGAAATTTCTTCACAGAAAGGGTTTTCAAGGCTTGGAAAAGTTTGCCCAAGGAAGAGGTTGAGTCCCTATCCCTGAAGTATTTCAGTGAGCTGTAGATGTGCCACTTAAAGGTTAGGGATTTGTCAGTGTTAGGTTAATGGTTGGACTTGATGATCTTAGAGGTCTTTTCCAATTCTATGATTCCGAGTGAGAACAGTATTACAATTACATGCAATAGCAGTATTGCTGATGAATTTGGACCAAAAGCTGAGTCCTTCACAGAATGACAGTATAGCACACTAGGGCTAGATATTTGTCTTCTACTCATATGTTTTCTAGAAATTTTTCTTTGATAACACATCGGGCTATGTATCATGATTTGATAGACCTAATGGACTATACTTGTGTTTTTATGCTCATTTTGCTGCAGTGAGAGATAAAAGATTATAATCTCCAGAGTTTTGTAATGAAATTGCAGTTGTGCTTATATTAAGGCAGTAATTTAAATTAATGAGTTCCTATCTATGTGTTTGTGTGGCTGTCACTGTTGGAAGAGTTGAATGAAACATTCAGATAAGCCTAAAATATTTCATACAGAGCCTGAGGCAGCCCACAGCTTCAAGAACCCCAAAAACTTCAAAGCACAAAGGACTTAAATGGTCAGCTGAGTTTAGCTTCCTGCCTCAGGCTTCTTCCTCAGCAGTCTTCCCCAGGAAAAGCTTTACACAATGCTGCTCAATGATGAAGATTTCTAGACAAAACAATAAATTGTTATAGATGAAGCAATAGCATTCACTGTATAATGGTGTGTGTATTTGACAGCTAGACTTATAAAGAAAAGAGAAAATTTATTCCTTTCATTACATTAATTCTGTCTCTAATATGCCCTAACTAAAAGTTATTTGAGTCAGAGGTGCTTGGTCTGCAGCCCTCACTTGGTAACCTCTTCCACTATCCTTGGTTTGGGGTGTCTGCTGAACAACATGAGACCAAGAAAATTTTAAGAGCTGGGAGTCTCCACATTGTCTAGAAATAAACATGATAACTGGATACAGGTGCTTCTTGAGTGAGGGGATGCAGGAGAACTTTAGAATAAACAATGTTACAATTTACTGTTAATTGAGGCAAAGACTCAGCCTCTATCCTGATAAAGTCTTGTTCCTTGCAGTGAGGAATGGGTGCAAAGTTGCAAGTTCATATAGGAAACAGCTTCCAAATGGTAGATATAGAATAAAGTGCCCAAGTGCAAGTTCCTGTCACATCTTTAGTGAAACATTACGCTGAAAAGATTTACAAATGTATCTCTCTCATATTCTGATTTCTAGAAGTGTAGCTCCTGTCTTCAGGATTGCTCTTAGTCTGGCAACTTTCCATGATCCCTGTAACTACAGGAAAACAGTTGCCTCGTTGTTCTCAGGACTTGTCTCATCCCTGCTCTAAATGCAAATTCCTTATGTCCCTGGGAGTTTCCTTTCCTCTTGTGTCAGGTTATGTTCCTATAAAACATGTTGTACCAAGGGGCACATAAAGCTTTGCAACTTTGAGTCCCAGTGCTGACTGCCAGCTTGAAGTGCTGAAGCTTCCCTAATTTCAGCATGCCCAGGAGAAGCTCTCCTTGAGGAATCTCACTCTGGGCATCCAGGACAAAGCAAACATCCTAAATAAGAAGCTTAACATTACAGACCAGATCTTAGGAAGCTCTCATAAGGAAATCAGGAGCAGCAACATCCACTGGCAAAAGTAAAAGCCACAGCAGTGCAAACCAATTTGAAGTTGAAATAAATAATCCCCCCCAGAGTTTACTGAACATGTTATTACAGTGTCACTCACTCCAAAGTTAAATTATACTCTTCTGAAATCTTGACATTTATGGAATCAATACATACCAAGTGGTTGGGAAATAGGTGTGCAGATGATTCAGTACACTTTCCTCTCAAGTACTGGCTTAGCTCACTAAAACTAGAAGAGTTATTTCTCTCAGAGCATTTAGAGCTTCTAAAATTGCCTGTGTTAAAATTTGCAACAAATTTCAAGTGATAAAGGTTTTTTTGTGTCTAAATTCACTTTAGTTTATGACATGAAAGGCCACAGAAGGCTTTTTGTGCTGCAGTATGGAACTGACATTTTAACAATAGCTCCTTTAAGTGATGCAACATAAATTGTCACCCAGCTTTAGTTTAAGAGAGGTTATTTCAGAGGCATGAGCATTTGTCATATGACACTGCCATGAAAAATTCTTGAAGGAACTTGCCGATGGCATTAGAAAACAGGTTCTTTTTCTAGAATTAACATTTTTAAATACATTGAAGGTATACCTGGAAATTCTTAGTTCACTGATGTTTCATGGCAGCTTTTTCCTCCCACTTATTTAATATGCCATGTTTTCTTTCATAGATTTTATTCCAGATGGCATTTGACCTTTGGATTAATTGAAACTGAAAGGAATAGAAAGCATTTTATTTTTTCTTATGTCAATAGTTTCAATATTGATATTTTAATTAGTAAATAAGCAAAACAGTCCTCAAACTTGTCATGATTTGCAGCAATGCTTACAGGTGGGGATGTGGGTGCTTCTTCAGACAGAAGAAGCTATGGAAGCATTGGGAGTCCTGGGTGTCTCATTTGCACTGGTGATCCTAATCACCAACACCAGGAACTGTGCTGGATTACAGATATGTCAGTCGAGACAAACAACAGAATATCTTTTCCATCTCTTTCTCTGTTTGCAACAGGCTTTTGGGAATGTTCTCAGGTTAAACACAGGGAGTGGAAGGCAAGCAGTTCAGGAATTAGTCTAGTCTAGACTGAATTGAGGAGAAATTACATTTTCTTCTTATTTTATTTTATTTTATTTTATTTTATTTTATTTTATTTTATTTTATTTTATTTTATTTTATTTTATTTTATTTT
>VZUI01055400.1:0-71572 GCA_013401135.1 Cettia cetti | reverse complement strand
GTATGCAGAGACCTGATGGTTCGTTTTAGGGATCTCAAAGCACAAAAGACACAGCAGGGGACAACTCAGTTTGCTTAACCTGAAATGCACCTTTATTTAGTGCCGCCAAATGCGATAGTGGGGAGAGGAAAAAGAGAATAGTAAGAAAGAGAGGAAAGAGGGGAAGGGGATTATAGCTACCAACGTGGAGAGCTGAGTCCTCGAGGCCGAAGATGCCGATAGATGCGGTGTTCTCCCGTGGGGTGATCACAAAAGTGAGTAGGGGTCTCCAGAGTTTTTATAGGTTAAACCAAAGTGAGGGGCATTGAGCCAAGGTGAGAAACAAAGCAAGGAGCACTGGGCCAAGGGAGGAACCGAAACGGGGGGCACTGGGGCAAGGCAGGACACACCTGTGTCGGGAGCTCATAGTTGCTCAGGGACATTCCGAACCGTACCTGGCCCCTGAGGCAGGGCCAGGCCTGTCCAGGCAAGCAGGCTTGGTTCAGTCCCCCATAGCCAGTCCATCCATTGTTCTTGTACGGGTTCCCATAGGAACCAGCCCCTTGGTCTAGCAAGCACACCAGCAGGCAGGAGTAAACGGGAGCCTCCCACATCAGCTAGCCCCGAAACTCCGGTGGAGGATTTTAAGGTCTCAGTCCCAGTCCTTGACGACGGTCGTGAGGCAAACGACATTTCCGGACAGACTCTTGACAAGCATGTGTAATGAAGATGATGATGGCGGAGATGAGAAAAATTCCAAATCAAAAATGGGTGGTGAAGGGTGGAGACGGAGAGAATAAAAGGGTTAATCTTGGGGGTCCCATCGGTACGCGGCGGGATCCAAGTCCTGGCCCTGTACCCCCATGCAGTCCTTTTTTGCTTGCGCACTATTATTGGAACCAAATGTAACATTTATTATTATACATTTAAGCTGCTAAATTGCTACAATTAAAATTGCTGCTACATTTAACTTTGTTTTGAGTTGGATTTTTTATCAGCTAATTGGGCAGCTTGAGCATTTATAACACTTTTGTCCTCACTATTTTGGAGCTTCTTCTAATTAATCTGTGTTGCTGTTGTGTTCCACATTGTAGATCTTGCTTTGTTTATGTAAGAAAATAAGCAGCAACTCTTCACAGGAACCACATGGAAGACCCTATTGTTTAGGAGAGCAGGTTTACACACCTTTGATATAACAAGAATATCTTGACTAAAGGCCACTTGCCAGAGTTTTATTCTTAAACAAAACTCAGTCATTTGAGCTGTGCTCACCTGTGGTTGAAAGCAATTTTGTTCCATGTCCATGCTTAGAAAATGGCAGTCATATCTTAGTGTTCAGCCATGTCCTTATCAGTTGAATGTGCAACTATTCATCACTTTGAAGAGAAATGAAGGTATGTTATACTCCTATGCTTGTATTACTAGTGCTTAGTGTTGACATTTGAATAATTTTTCCCTTTCCCTCTAAAATGCCACCTGAAAAATGTGTGAGAAACTTATAGTTGGCAAACGTGCAACTTCCTCCTTATTCCCTTGGGTTTAGGCCAATGTGCTGGTGTACACCACTTTCTCTTATGTCAGGTTTGAATAAGGTGAACAAAATCACCAGATTCCAGGATGTTTTGGACAGGAATGTGTTTGCTACTTCTCTCATTTTCTTTTCCTTCATCTGTTTGTTTGGGTGGGTTTTTTTTTCCCTTCTGCCTGGGTAGCATTTATCTTAGCTGTATTCCTTGGCAAATTAGAAGGCAAGACAAAGGATGATTTACTGCACAGAGAATGAGGGGCACTTCAAGGTATATTTGTCTGGCTTTGCACTGCAAGTGGACAGAAGTTGTTCCTCCTGGTTGTCACTGTCACCTACAGAGGCAAATGTGAGCAGTGGGAGTCAGATGTTTACAGACTTGTGGCATCATCTGCTCAGGTGCTTATGCTGACTGCATATCTCAGCTTTGCCTCTGTTCTCCCTAGGTGTGGAAATTGTTTAATAGAACAAATGCCTTTTTGTTGTACTGATGCATTTCTCTCTTCTTCAATAAAAGCAAAAAGGCAGAACTGTCTCCTTCTTATGTTTCAGATTTTCTGGATCTAGTGACATGTTTAAAGTATCAAGCAGTGCAAGAAGCTTCAGTGGACAAGTCTGTCACCCAATTTTCTATGCTATGTTTTTCTGTTTTAAGTATGAAGGTTTAGAATTGCTCTGAATTTTGTTGTTAGAAACAGTGTATGTGGTCATCTGAACTACTCTGAGCTGAAAAGGATGTAGTCCTGCAGCTGCCACCATCTCAGTGGTGAAAAAAAGAAACATTCTTGATCACTTCCAAACCTTCCAAGCAGCTGCACTCAGCTCTCACACTGACACTGTGACATGAACTGGTACAAAAGTCTCTTGGCAACCCTATTAGAACTCTAAAAGTATCATAAATTTAAATGAGGCAGGAATATTACAGTGTGAACTGGAGAGAAATTGGAGGGAGTAAATGGCTGAAGCTGGCACTATTTGCCTTTAATCCCTTTTCCATGTTTTAAGTGGGACAATGTCAGATACCTTCTGCTGTGCTTAATGCATGTAATGGAAGAAGCACAGCTCTTGTTTTTAATCTTCTTGGGGACTGGAAGTCCCTTTGAATGCTCTGGTAATCCACTTCCCATGAGAAAAGAGGGAAGAAAGAGGAAAGCCTTTTTTAAACTTGTTTTGGGTTTTTTTTTTGACGGGTTTGGGTTGGTTGGTTGGTTTGTTTGCCAAGGTTGGTTGTATAATTGTTAGATTCTGTGCAGCAAAGCTTTTGAATTAAGGAAGCTGAATGTGGCCTTGCACCTGCTGCAGTGCTCTGCGGGGAAGTTGTGCTGCTGCTTCCCTGTTGTGTTGTGCTCACCCTCAGCCTGAAACTGAACCTTGCATTGCCTATACTGAGGGGGGAAAGAAGGATTTTCCAGCAAACAGCCAGAAATGTTCCTGCTTTGTGAGCATTTCTCTTCTTTTGCTTTCTGCTTGTCCCCTTGTAGCCCTGATGGGGGGACAGCTGACAAGTAACTATTTATAGTGGGAATCTCCAAGTTGTAGTGACCAGTGATGGTCATTTTTCTTCCCAAGTCTTGTGCCCACACTGTCACCATGCATGAGGCCTGTGTTGGTTCTGAGTTCTGCTGGAGTATTCAGCTCCTATTCTTGTTCCCTTGAAGGCTTAGAAATTACTCCAGTGGGAGAGTTACTGTATGTCCTAATAGCTGAGGGAAATACATTATCCTTTAAATTTCACTGACAGAAGTTAAAGTTAACAAATCAGTTTCAATTTTCTTGTGAGGGAATGCAAAACATTTTATAAATAAGGCAAAGCTTAAAAATATATGAAGACTTCACAGAATCGGGAAAAGAGCTAAAACCATTTTAGTTCTTTACATTGGCAGCCTTTAAAAATGTAATTGCTTACTCTTTGCCTGACATTAAGGATGTTCTTTTTATTGTTGTTCAGAAGTTTATTTCTTACTGTTACACCTCTAACTTGTCATGACTCAATACAAATTCCAGCATTTTGCTTATTTCAAGAGCTTTGAACAAACTGATGTTTGAGACTAAAGCTTTCTTTTCATGACTTAAATTACATATTTGTGTGAGATGAGAATCAGATGGCAGCATTTTAGAAATGTAGTTCACTGCTTCAGACTTTTGTGCCAGTTATCTGTCTGGTCAAGGCTGTGATATAAAGGCTTGGAAATTAGAGTTGGCATCTGTAGGGCTCTCTGTTTAAAGCTAAATTGAGTTAATAGAAATAGCCAGAAGTAAGGACTGGAAAAAACCAACCCAAACTGTGAGGCTGAGAGTTGGAAGACAGTGGCATGAGGTGGCACTGGGGCAGTGGTGCACAGCGTGGTATGTCCAAAGCCATGGAGAATAAATGGGCCTTGCAGAAACCCTGTAGAATGATTGAGCACTGTTAACCTTTATATGGTGTTTGCTGATCCACCTATATGCACTGCCAGATCCTGGAATTTGGGAAGTGCAAAAGTTCTGTTTGGTTTTTTTGTGGTTTCTTTAACCTTGAACCTAGCTGTTTTAAGAGAACTGAGGAGCCCTTTGGAATCTGAGGCATAAAAAAAAACCCTATCAGGAAAATAAGATAACTTAAAAAACAGTATTTGTATTTTAAACTTTTTTCTTAGAATGTGTTAGAGCTATGATCTGTGCCTGGGCAATAGATGCTCCCTCCTCCAAAATTGTTTTATTGTCAACCAGTGGAAAGAAGAAAAATTCTGTGTCAGCACTGATTCTAGAGCTGATAGTAAAACTGCTTCTAGTAATGTGCACTTTATATTGCCTTTTTAGCTGTGTTCATACTTAGCCTTGATGTGTATCAGAGGTTTTTTGAGCTCCTTTATGAAGATAAAAATACAATGCAACTGCATAGAAAATGAATGACTTTTGCCTTTTTAAGCTTATGCTTATTAGAAGTCCCAGAGGAGGCTGTTATTAACACAGAGAGTATTTTCATGTTCCTGTACTTAAAAGCTACAACCAAAATTTTCAGTTGTAAAATAAACATTTATTTTATAAAGTGTAAAGTTCTACTCAAAGCACTTCAATCAGAAGACTAAGGTGTACTGATTTGTAGGTAGAGTAGAGGTAATATTAGGGATGTAGTTTTAAATATCTGAGCATTACTTGATGTAAAAAGGACAACTTACTTAAAAATGTTATGAAATTGTATGTAAATCATATATGAGAATTGGGACAGGTTAGATGCAATTAGGTGCAATTTGCTAGGTGGTAAAGCACACAGTTGTGTGTGTTTAAAAGCATTATCATAACTGTGAGTTCCAATTTAAGTTCTGTCTGCTGTGCAAATGGGAAAACTCCTAACCACGGGGGGGAAGGAAAGTATTTTTTATTTCAGTATTGAGGAGTATAAACCAGTAAGCTAGCACAGCTATTTCTGACAATTGAATATTGCTTTAGCTGGGAACTTATTGTACACTATTCCTTTCAGAACATTTTCATAAATACATAAATAATATATTAATGGTTTTCAGGAAGACAGGCTGTTCTTTCAAGTTTTAGTTAGATCTGGTTTGTGTTATTTCTTGCAATCAGACAATCATATAGTAAATAGGAACAAAAATTGCAAAGCCCCTTTGTAATTAAGTACCACAGAAATGTTGTTGTAGTGGCCATCAATAACATCAGCAATCAGCAGAATCCTGCCATTTATTTCCTCCTAGTATCAGTGACCTATGGTTTGGGGTTTTTTTTTACTTTTTTGGCCTTTTGAAATTAAGTGTTTTCTATTGGTTGTTACTTTCTGTTTTCCTGTATGACTTTTTTTTCAGTAGGAATAAAACCCCAACCCAGTAACAGTTGTTAGCACTTTCAGCCTTTCAAACAGATTGCCATTTTGAATTTTTCTCCTCTAATTGCAAGTAAGTTTTTTCTTACTTCCTAATACAGCAATTTCATATGCAAAGTGCTGGACAGGAGGTTGATATTCCAACATACTTTCCTGGCTTCTGAAGTTACAGGACAAAGTGATGCCCCAGCAGAAGATGGCAAAGCCTCTGGGCTGGCCTCCAGACTTCCATTATGTGATCACTTTGCTCCATCTGGGCAGCACCTCTTGGAGGAGAGGTAGTAAGTGGGACCTCACTCCAAGCAGAACACTCACACCAGAAACAATCCCCAAGGACAGGGAAAGCCCTGCACTGTAGCAAACCTTGTCTTTAGCCACATCAAGAGATCACCCAAAAGGAGGAAAGAGAACTAGTGAAGTCTGCCTGAAGATTCATTTCGGGGCAGCCTGCTTTAGACAAGCAGATGACTTTGTACTTCTTATGAATAGAAACTACCCAAAATTCTCACATCCTCCAAGCAGCAGAACTGCCTGGCTTCCTTGGACTGGGAGACAGGGAAGTCTTCTGTGAAAAACAGAGAGAGAAGCTGTATAAGTTTTATTGCAATGTTTTTTCAGTTGGGTCAGAATTGTGAAAAAGTGTTGTCCCAGAAAGGTTTAAAAGAGGGTGAACCCAAAGCTTTGGAGTCTGTGAGGAGGAAATTCAAGCAGCAACTGCTCTGCAGTGGTGGTTTGTGACCAAGAAATGATCTGCCATGGGGGGCAAGAGGGTCCAGCTGCAGAAGGGGCTGAACTGGCTGGAAGTAGGAATGTCAGAGACACAATGGATCCCTGCATGGGACTAGAAAAGTATGATGGCAACTCTCCTTTATGTGTATAATGCAATTGGGTACTTGTACAAAGGGAAAGATGGGATTGTACTTCTAGAGAAATTCCACTGTCTGTGTTCAGCCTGATTGAAATCAATCAACCATCTGAAAAGCTGTTACAAAATGATCAACCCAGTCCATTTTGAATTTTTTGAAAATACTGACAACTTGAAACAGTTTTTGCTAGCAAATTCTTGCAGCTTGAAATGAAATAGTTATGTAAATTGTAACTGTTTCAGTGCTTTAAAGGTGTTGCATACACTGCATATGCTAAAAACTTTCACTTTTCTCTACATATGTTAATAATGATGTAGCCTTGAAGCATTTATGACCTCCCCTGGAGTTTTAGAATCAGGTGGAGTTTATCAGACCACTTACTGGTTTTGTAAAGATTTTGAAAATGGGCATCTTAAGTATAACATTTCTGGCTAATGATTCATTGGGATTTCCAATGTAAGTTAAACTGCCTTTCTGGCAACAAAATTGTATAAATATAAGCTGAAATTGCTCTGAAGAACAAAGCCAGAGGCAGAGAGTGAAACATGAACCTCTCTGATGCAACTTATGGGAAGCTCTGCCTGGTAGTGCCTCCTGTTATCAGAACATGCACTGGTTTTGGTGTTAAAGGCACTTGAGGTCCTTCCTGCAGCAAAGAGATGCTGTAAGTGTGGCTATATAAACAGTTTATATGGCATGTGGGTAATGTGTAAGATTTTGTCATGAGGAAAAAAACAGCGGGTTGAAAAGGTTCTTTAAACAGGAATGCTAACTCATGTGGCACAGCAAAATACCAAGAAAGAGGGAATATTTTCCCTTCTGGTAATGATCCACTGCACTGCTAGGGCTTAACTAATGAGCTAAGGGAAAAGTAATACTAAAGAAAATTGTTTCAAGGTCAATGTCACAATGTCAGCACTTTCAGTCTTTCTTGCTGTTGTTTCTCCTGCTTAGAATAGAAATATATATTTGAACCAAACATTTAACTGAATTGACATTTTTTTTTATGATCAAGTTTATTGTTGAGACTTTGCTTCTTTTGAGAGCTTCCAGATTAATGACAATAAAGTTCAAAGCAGTGAACAGAAATGAGAAAAACAGGGAAACAAATATAAGAACTTAGTTCATAGTTGTTATAGTATAAATTGTATCAGTAGGTCTCCTTTAATGCTCTATGTCAGTCTCAGTTGTTGAGACTGTGCAGAGAGGGTTTTTTTCCAGTGTTTTTATGGCTGTAATATTTCACCTATTTCGAGCTTGAAAAACTTCATGCTAATTTCTCACATTTAAAGTTTTAGAAAAGCAGTGTTTGTTTTGAGGAAGTTATGCATGCAACTGAAAGCTGACCAAATATCAACTTGTGGTCCTAAAAATTATTAGAGAAAGAGACCACTTATAATTGTAGTGGGAAGTGAGCACTCTAGTTTGAATTAATTGGGCAGCCCTAAAAAGGTTAATAAGTGTTTTAGTCTTTCAAACTCAGTCCATGTTGGTGGTGTTGAAACCAATGCCAGTGTTCTTACTTATGCCATCATATGGATTACTTGAACCTGTGAATTACAGGTTTTTAATAGTTTTGGTCAGAAAGCAGCAAGTTATACTCTCACGTGCTCCAGACAATGTTGTGACTTTTATTTGCCATGGAAAATGATACTAAATGTGGTGGTAAATGCTCTTTGGAGGCCAGATGAGTTTGTATTTCCAAATATTCCATGTATGAATCTTGTTTGGTATGACTGAGGAGATGCAGGTGATGCTTAGCAGCTCTCCATACAGAAATGAGATGAGGGAAGGACCTTGGAGAGGTGGAGCAAGATAAGCTGAGGAGAAGGAAAGAGCTTTTCAGCCCCTTATTTACCTCTCCAGTCAGTTTCTTTAAGTTATCTGGGAGCCAGAGGTTGCTGTGCTGTTGCTGCCATGCACTTCTTCAGCAGACCCTTGACTTCTACTGGCACATTGAAGAGCTTAGATGATGCATGTAGTCCTTACATTAACTTTTTTTCTGCAAAAGTCTTGCATAAAGGGCTAGAGCCCTAGGGAAGAAGACTGGTTGAATAAGATTGTAGTAGTGGATTGGTATTTGAGAAAATAAACAGTTTTTAGGTTTAAATTTCTGACTGGAAGTGCTCATCTTTATAATTTTTGTGCCTTGCAAACTTTTCTATATCCACTAAGTGTCTGGTTACCTGGTGTTTGCAGCAGAAACAGCCAGGTTTTCTTTAACCCTGAGAACCTGTTGAAACTGGAAGTTATTATCCCTTAATAGGACAGTAAGTTGGCAATAGAATTGTAAGGTCTGGTATAATGATCTTTTCCTATCTCAAATGTTGGCTAAGGTACTGTATCCTTTTAGGTATTTCCTAAAAGGAGTGTTGGATTCTTTTCAGAGTCTGCAGAGCGTCTGGAGTCCCAGCACTGAGGTTTCTGCATGTAATGCATCAATATTACTTGTTGTGAGTTTTGATTGCTGTCACTTAAATAATACAGTATCATGAAGGGTGCTTTTTAAATAAACCTCATCCTCTTCATCCCAGCTTCTTGGAGAGATCTGAGTTGTAACTACTTGACTTTTGGATTTGGGGAACGTGTTTTCTTTTGTGTTTTAATGCTCTGCCATCATTTATGGTGCTCATTTATAGATTTTTAATTCTTCCTCTACATTAGAGTTACTATATTTTTCATATTTGTAACAGGAAAGATTAATCTGAAGTGAAAACGAGCCTGAATTATTACAAAGAGCTGTTGACCAGCAACAAGGGTTATTTGTTTTGTGTGGATAATGAGAGGAGAGCCCTTTCCCCCCAGGGACCACCTTCTGCAGTGTCATGCTGCACAATTTCTGTTCTTGCATGGCTCTTAAGCTCTGTATGCAGCAGATTATTGGAGCACTTGAAAGTGAGCAGTTCTGGGAGAGGGCGGGCTGTGCATTAAGAGTGCAGCACACGAACTTATTTCCATCAGCCTGGCAGCAGCACCACACTCAGCATCCCTTTTGAGCTGTGTGGCTGCTGTCACAGCTGCACCACGAGCAGGGTGTGAATTGTTACAGTCCTGTCGTGTGCTGTGCAGCATCTCCCCTGGTCTCCACACAAAGCTCTCTCCCTCTGCTGCTGCTTTCCTTCACTTGAGCAGTTCTGCAGCGCCCCTGTAAAAGCTGCAGATGTGCAGGGCCTTTTGTGCACCTGGGTATTGCTCCTTGCATGCCTAAGATGTACATGCCATCATGACAAAGTGCACATTAACATTTTAGCTGCTCAAGCAGAGGCTTCTTTCTCCCACTCGCCTTCCTGCTGATAAGAGGAATAGAAAAATGTATTGGGGATAAAGAGAACATGTTGGTATAGCTATTTTTCACTGACATTTTTCCCTTCAATTTTTTGGATCCCTCCAAATAATTTTTCTTTAGGATTTCCTGATTTACAAAACCATTTAATCCTCATGGTGAAGATTTCAGAATGTCAGTTCTCCCTCATGCTCAGTTCTACAGAGCATAATATTGCAGCAGAAGTATCTGCTCTTGACCATCAGGCCAGTGCAGGGGTTTCAGACAGCAGTGATTGTCCTTGGTTGGTGTTCCCTAGATGCCCACCCAGCCCCTCTCTCACTGCTCCCCCTCAATAGCAGAGGGGGAAGGAACTAAGAGGGAAAAGTTTGTGGATGGAGGTAAAGGCAGAGCGATCACTTGTATTTACCAGCCAGTTACCATCATGGGCAAAAACATGACTTGGGGGAGATTATTTTCTTGCTAAGATGGAAAATCTGCATTCTTTATGACCAATTTGATTTTTTTATTTCAGAAACTGGACAAGAATAGTGTCATGTACACCTGCCCCCTCCCCTCCCACCCCAAGTGCTTTGTTGATTTTTTGGTCGACTTTATTCCTTAGTCTGAGCTTAAAGGAAAGGCAGTTTTAGGTAGTGCTTGTCCATGGTTTGGTTATTTTTTAATTTGTACATTTTAGCAGAGAGTATTTTTGTGTAGTTCCAGATTTGAAAAGATTGTTTGAAGTTCTGTAGACATAGAAAAATTGAATTTATTGATGGTGTTAGTTTTAAATCTTTGTAATGTGTGTTAGGCACAAAGCTGTACATTGTTTTAGCATTATAAATCAAGAGATTGTAGGAAGAAGCTCCTGATTTTGATTCAGGTCTGTTGAAGCAAATATTTGACAGATCTTGATAGATGGAAGTTGTTCCTTTTGAGTGCTGTGTAAATTAACTTCATAATTTCAATTTAAAGTGTATATTTTTAATTGACAGGCACAGACCCAGGTCAGCCTTATACAGTTGATTGATTTTTGTTTTTGCAAAGAAAAACCTCTTATTTTCATGTTGAGAAGAGATGAAGCTTCAAATTACTTTTACTCTTTACATGAGATTTAAGAAAAAAAAAATCACACCAAAGCTAAAAAGAATTGTTGCTATAAGGTGTTGAGATTCTTTGGAACATCACAAATTATGGGCACAGGCTGAGGGAGAAAGTAAATTTAACAATGTCTCTCTTTAAATTACTGAGCAATGAGATTTAATGCATTTTGCCGTTTGACCTCTTACACGCTCCCTCCAATTTAGTCTCTCTTGTCTCTCCATTATCTGTGAATTCATTCCCATCCACGTATCTTCTAATGAGAGAAATCTAATCATGGCCAGCATACATCCTGGAATGTAAATAGGATATGACCCATCATCTGGTGCTCTGTGGAATAATTATGGCCACCATTTCACCTTTTTTCTATGTGTTGTAGCTGGGCCACAAAAACTAATGCTATTGTTGTTGGTGATGCTAAAAAAACCCAACAACAAACAAACCCCCCAAACCAATAATTAGTTTTTCATGAAATCAGCCTAATTTTTTGGCATCTTTTCCTTCCTAAAACATGGAGCAGGAGAAAGATATTGTAGGAGAGGCAGGAGTGCAAACAACCCCTTGTTTTTATTCCCCTGCCTTCAAATATTTTCTTCTTGGTCACATTTTCTTCAGAATGCAAAATAACCAAAACATATAAGAAAAACTTAATCTCTGGAGGGCAAAAATTCTAATTTGATAGCTTATATAAGCTTATTTATCTCAGGACTATATTTTAGTATAGCTGTCTATGTGCAAATATAAACAGATTTTTATAGATAATATTGCAATAACTGTTAACAGTGTAGACTGGGGTATCAAATTTGGGGGTTTTGCCTTTAAAAGGCACTTGGGCAGATGACTGTAAATCAGCTCCTGTACACACCTAAGGAACTGTTGGGCCATAATGGGCATGAAACTAGAAGTAATTTTTGTTTCATTCCTCAGTGGAAACTTCAGGATTTAATGTTAAGCATTTTTCAGTTAGTGCTGTGACTTAGTGCTGCTCTTGCAGTTTTAAATTCGTGTTTTAAATTACAGCAGATACTTGTGATATTATGATTTAAATTAAAAGGTAAGAAATGAAGAAATTGTCACCTAACCAAAATGTCACGAGGCCCATTTTTTTCTCTCTAATTAGGCAAAAAGCTGCTAGATAGCTTAGTGTGTTGTTATGCTCCAAATGTGCTCCCAAAGTGGAGTTTCTCAACATTACTTATTTCCCCCATATTTAAAAGAACAGCTTTTCTTGCTGCTGTGATTTCATCAGTGAAATTCGGAGGAGGGTCTGGCTTTAAAAAATCTAGCAGCCTGGGGCTTTAGAATCAAAGCTAAATTTGGGTTGTTCAGCACTTACTAGTTCAGTGAATTTGTGAATAATCTGTCATGAAGGCTTATACCATTTCCCTGGCTGGTGAGGCCCCTGTCCTTTTCACAGTGCTTGTGACAATAAGCACTGTCCTGGGGAGCAGAGGCTGCACTACACCTGCGTGTGGATCTGCTCTGTGCCCACCTTCCACATACTTGTCTTTGTGGGGTTGGTGTTAGGCTGGATTTGGCAGACTGACCACAGATGAGCTGTTCTGAGGCACTGATGTCAGACAGACACCTGCTGAAGCCCTGTGATGACAGGAGCCCTGGCCTGGTGGCACCGTGGTGAGGTGACACACCTGCCCCTGGCCATGGAGCTGCCACACAGCCTGTGAAAACCAGCCCTGGGTGGTGTCCTCTTGCATCCTGAATGTAAACACTGCACACTGGGAAGCACCCTGTGCTGGCAGGCCAACTTCCACGTCCTGCCAAGGTGCTGAAGGAAAGGGACATTGGAAAGCTTTGGCTGAAATACTGCTTTGTAGGGTCGGGCTTCTCTGCCCCGCACTGGTCCTGTGGAGGTTTGTCCAAAACAGGCTGCTCTCACTCCCATCCTTCCTCTGCAAGACTTTCCTGACAGCAATATGTGTGCTTAGTATAAAACTTGCTGTCCTAGCTTAGCAAAATGATCTATTTTTCTGGGTTTACACTTAGAAGAATGCTTCTAAAAAAAACAAGGTTAAAAAAAAAAAGGTTTTACAAAATACTACAGGAGTGAAGAGTGAAATCAAACCCAGAATCTTTCATGAAAAAGCTCAGCTCGTGAATTAGAATTTATAGAGCTTGGATATAAAGTATGCTCTCTTTATGTAGCTGTATTTTCAAATGCAGTCAGTAGACAATTTACTGTGCTAACTAATCTTGCAGGACTTTTGTCACAGGTTTCTTTTTTCCTTACCTAATTTTTGGTTTGGTATTTCTTTATTAATGGACTGGAGTTCTTACAAATTTCAGCTACAGAAGGATGTTTTAAGGCAAGCTAATTTACCCCCTGAAGGGAGTGAGGGAAGGAATTTAATGTCTTAGCTTGCTTTCTCCCTGAGAGTAACTTCCCAGCCAGTCTGGGCTTCACTCCCAGACTCCCTTCAGTTCTGTCCTCAAGGGATATGTTTGTCCTCAAGGCTCCCAAATTCAGTTAGCTAACATATGTTAAAGTAATTGTGATGGCAAGACAGCTTGGTTTTGATTCATGTTAGCATCTCATGTTCATCCCTAGACTTAATACAAAAGTTAATTTTAACTTGTTAACCTGAGTTGTTTTGCCATTGCTTGTAATTAATACTCAGCTTTTTAAAGGTGAGAATAAATATTTTATTTAATATAGATTTCTGTCCTCCTGAAGGAGTTGTAGTAACTTCTCTCCTGTAGCACAGGAGAGTGCAGCACTCGTCATTGAAAGTTTGGTCAGAGGGCTCTTATTTCTTTAGCTGATTTCTGCTTCTGCTCTGGAATATTGTTTCAGGACTTCCACTTAGAGGGAGGAGATAGTGGGGCAGGTCTAACCTATAGCATGGAATTTTAGGTCGAGAAAAATCTTCAGGTTGGTAGTTGAGTCTACAGTGGACTGTGCCAGCAACTGGGTATGGTTGCTAAGTGGTAACCACCACTCCATTCTCATATTCTTAGCCTGAAGATAAGTGGGGTTTGGGTTGGTTTTATGTTGACATGGGATAATGGACTCTTTCACGTGTGCAGCTTTGTAAACAAGAGCAGATTGGTAAATAGGCTGGGTTAGATGTCTAGTGTAAGTTAATGAAGTCAGTAATGCCAATATTTAAATTGGGATTTTCTTAAACTGCCGTTTTGCTCAAATTATGGCTTTGGAAAAGCAATCAAGACTGAGCTGAAAATGTTTTTCTTAGATTTTAATGTTTTCACAAAGTACTTTTTTCATATTTGAAAGTAAAATAGACATTGTACATTGACTTTTGGTTTTAATTTTGTAAGAGAAGGAGGAGTAAAGTTATTTTGCCTTCCATACCCTCAGCACAAATTCCATTCCTGTCTAGGTAACACTTGGTTTAACCTTGAGTTTTGGCTGCTTATGGAGTAGGATATTGCTCAAGTACTAAGAGGTTCATCTGCAAAGTGATCCTGCAGTTAACGCTGAATGCTGTAAGTCTTTTGTTAAATTAAGCACGTGGGTTTCTACATGTAGTAGGAGCAAGCTGGCTTTTTGGCTGGCCTGCTTTCTCCATGCTCTTAGTCCTGTAGGTAGGCTTTGGAATTGCTCGGCTGTTTGGATTTGGATGGTGTTCTGGTAAAGCGAGGAACTTCCACAGCCGTTCTTTTGGGATCCCGCTGCACGCAGTTACAAAACAGGTTCCCAAAAACAAGTTGTGTCCCCCTTGCTTCTTGCATGCAAGTCACTCTAACTTATAAATAGAACTGTCCTGATAGACAGAACTTGGCCCATCCTCTTGTCCTCTTATGCGAGTTATTTTGATTTAAAAATAGAAACTGTCCTAGAACTGATACGTATCGAGGAGGTTGGGAAAGTTCACTTCTAGACACTGCTGTGATTTAGCAGCAAGTTACAGGGAGCAGTGTGCATGTTGTCATCACTAAAAGATTCCAATGCAATAACTTTACTTTTCCAAGGAGCCGTGCATTTTCTTGGGCTTGGATTTCTGCGTGTTGTTCCTTTGCTGTAGTTCACCAAATCATACACAAAATACACCAAAAAATGTGCACCTCCCCAAAGTAGTAAATGTTGTGAACATTGGAAAGATGAAAATGCTTCTGTGAGCAAGGGCTACCTAGACAGCAAGGAGAAAGTAGCTGCAATTTGTAATTTATTGAACTGCTGCTTTGATCATAGCATTACTGCAGTGTCTTTAGGCATATGTTCTTTCTGAATGCCAATGCTTCCTTAGCATATTTTAAGGTAATTCTGCCTTGGTATTTGCTCTTATTTTTGTTTGCTTTTTTTCTTTAAGCTGATTTTTAAAACTTTAAAATTTTCCTTGTTTTCTTTTGTTTTTTAAAGTTTAGGTTTTTTGCTAGTGACACACTTTAATGTGTATAAGAAACTTTTTTTGGGTATTTGAAAATCTTAATTTTCCCAGGCAGTCCTGTTTGGCATTTCTCCTTCCATTTCAGTTGACTTAGGCATTTAAATGCACAGAGTTACGCTGAGCATGCTAAAAGCCTAGGGATGGAAGAAGAATAATCTGAATAATTTCCAAAGTGTAATTTAGAGATGGGCTGATGGCAGCAGTCACTTGATAGTAGTTTTGCTATCAAAGTTAATTTGTGGGTCTGCAGAGGAGCAAGGTTGTAAGGCATTACTTGAAGAAGGAAAAATAATTTATTCTTTCTTTTTTCCCCTTCCTAAAAGCCTTTCCTAAGAAATCTGTTGTGTATTCCTATTAAGTACTCTTATATCGAGTACTTAGCTGTCTCTTCTGCCTCCTTACCTGGAATATAAGAGATTGCCAAATTTTTTGAGGTAAGGAGTAAATGAAAAACAAGGCCTCATAAAAGTGTCTAAATGTTGACAGATGAATGATTATTTCAAGTGGTAGAAGAGAGATTCATTACATTTCTTTTCAGCAGGGTTGCTATGGTTAGCTGAGCAATATGGGAGGAGAGGAGTGTGAGAGCTTTTCCTACCTCTCTGAGCATCTTGTGACTATAAAATTCTTCTATTGCTTATCTAGATTTTTCCTTCACTTTCTAAATATACCAGAGCTTGGGAGATTACTCATTTTTGTTAAAATAAGAGAGAAAACATGAAAAATTAAAAGGGTTCTGAAGTAGGACACCTGATAATTCAATATCTTCAGTGCTACCTGAGTTATGGACAGGATGTGATGTGTCCTAGGACCTCAAAAACAGTTTCCATCTCATGGGCTGGATTTGTAGATACCCCTTGGAATAACCAAAGTTTGGTGGGAGCCTGTGGTATTCCTCCATTGGCTGCCTGGGATCAGGGGATGGTTTGAATGTGTCAGCATCTGACAGCCAACAAGTTGCTCTGGGAAGGGGCCTTTTTTTCTTTATTTATTCCTGAAGAAACATTACTGTTTATAATATTTTAATTTAAAAAGTAACACAAAATTGCTTTCTATGCACACAATTAGCTAAGCATGCCACAAATTAGAGGCCTTCTTTTAACTAGCTAGTGTTAGGGATCCAAGCCTGAACTTATTTTTAAGAGCACGCAGTTAATTGTACTTGAACTCTACCTATTTGGACTTAATTCAGAAAACAATGTGTTGTCCAGGTGGATGCACACATGGTAGAAAATTTTCTTGAGGAGAGGAGGTTTGCTTTGTACATGCATTAAGGGTAGGATGTTATTTTGATTGTTTAAGCATTGTTTTACCCACTGTTAACCAGCAGAGAGCAGTTTAGTTTGTAACATAACATATAGAAAAAGTGAAATTGGCAAAGGCTGGGGTGCTTTTTCCTTCTCCAAGATGGCCATTGAAAACAACAAAATTAAATTCCTGTGTTTGTCCATTATTGATAGTGTCTGTGTTTTGTACCAAAGTATTGCCTGTAAGAATGAATTTCATTATATGTCAGTGACTTAAATGAAGATTCAAGGTTAATTTGGGGTAGTGTTTTGACCGTGTTTATTTCAACCCTGCATGTATGAGGTGCAGCTCCTCAGAACACCAAGCTTGCCAGGCTGATGTGGGGAATGAATTCCCCGGTTTGGAGCCTCAGGGTCAGGTGATGCCAGTTTGTTTCCAGCCCATGGAGACGGCCAGCACAGGGACTTGTTGCCAGCACACAGAAAACAGCTTCCATCTGATGGTGCTGTTGTGGTTGCTCACTGAAATTCCTTTGCAGGGGAATGATCCAAGGAGAAGGCTTTCAGGCAAATAGCATTATGAATCAGTGCATTACATCTTCTTCTTTTCTTAGTCTGTGGTACGCATGTTGTTTGTCGTGAGTGAAATGCTGCTGAAAGGTGGGTGAAGGGCGAGAAGATTGAAAGAGGCAAGGCAGGAGGATCCTGATATGAACCTCAACCACCCCCGAAATGCATGTATTAATTGGTCGTTGCCTGTTTAGGGAAAGCCTCAACATGCAAACAAACAAAGCCAAATATCACCCCCACCCCCTAACCCCTCAGCAAAATAACAATACAGCAAACCCTCTCGTTGTCACTTCTGTTAACCTCTGATGTGACTGATTTCACCTCAGAAATGGGCAAATCAGCATTTTGCTACCTCAAGACTGCAGTATGAGAGTAGAGGATGGGGCTGTTGCAGGATGTCTGGTACCTGTTCCACCCTCTCACCTTCCCTGCAGGGGATCCTCAGGGGCAATGTCAGTGTAGGAATCTGTGCATGTGCCTAAAGAGGTGCACGGCCTGAAATGTGGTAATGACATCATTCAGAAGCCTTGAACGGCTGCTGTCATGGCTGTTGGTAATGTGTGGGTTGTGTGTAATATGTCTTAATGGGCACAGAGGGAAGAGGATTATTGCTCTGAAGTCTCTGGCCTCTCCTGATGATTTTTTTTTTTTTTTCCATGAGACTTGTAGAGAGGTAGCCAAAGCATTCAGCGGAGTAGAGGTGGCAGCATGTGGAAACATGATCTGTGACTTGCCAGTCGTGCACATACATGAGGCACGTAACACTTGTGTGAGAGCTGCCTTTGCAGGGACCCTGCAAATCCTGTCTTAGGAACAGGCGAACAAGGGAGGAGCAAGCTCGCACAGGCAGGAATAGTTGTAAATGTCTGTTTTGCTGAAATGCTGTTGCTGCTTTTATGAGATGAATAATTAATATCGCAAAGCTTATCGTTCAGAGTGGCAATTTTCAGGTCCTTTGGACGGGGATATAGAGCTGTTGAAAACGCAAACATCTCATCTAGCATTTTCTTCAGCAGCATGTTGTGCCGTTTATTGTTTGGATCTGCCTGGGAGTGGCTTTAAGATCCAGTAACCTGATCTTTTATCACTCTTGGAGGCTTCCTTTTCTGGTATGCCCCGATGCATTCAACACATGTCGGTATTGTACGCGCCCGGCAATCGGAAGGATTGGGGCTCGCTTTCTGTGTCTGCGAGAAACGGCAAATGGGCGGCTGGTGAGCCCTTCGGAGACCTGCCAGCGTCTGCAGCTAATTGCTGCCTGCCTCATCAACTCCATTCGAGAGGCTGGCGGCGCTCGGGGTGACCAAGCCAGGGAGCGTGGACGAGCTCTGCTCTCGGGAGTGAAGACTGGTTAAGAGAGAGAGGAAAACGCCTTTGCTTTTCTCGAGAGGGATCGGACTGATGTGAGAACAGCCCGTTTCTCACAGGGGAAAGCAGAGCGAGGCGATGAGCGATTCCAGGCTGTGCAGGAGGAGCTGAGGCTGCCTTTAAAAGCAGTTATTCTGTTACTTGTCTGAGAAGCGTCAGCAGATGGACTTTGGTTTCAGCGCTGTGAATACTTGAGTGGCTTTGCATGTTGGAATACAAGCAGTGATCTCTTTTATTCCCCTTCCCCTGTACATTTACCTGCTGAAAAATGAGTGAGGAAGCAAAGGAGAAAAATGCTAAACCAGCTCACAGGAAAAAGAAAGGAAAAAAGGTAACTCCCTGTACAGACAGTCTGCTGTAATTCTGTTTTAGACTCATTTTGTGTTCGACCTATTTGCTTCTGGGTGTGGAGTGGCTTTGGTTTGATAATTTGTTTTGAATAAGGATGGTGGTAGAATCAGGATGGTTCTGTTTATGCTAGATGCTGATGGGTGTGTTCTTTGCTGGAATCAGTATTACCATTGCAACTCAGTTGTTTTGCATTATTTAGTCTTCCTGGCTTTAAATATATGTTAGTTACAGAATTTCAATGTGATTATAGTTTTCATAGTGTGTTCCAAACACAGGCTTACAAATAAGTAGGTATCTGAATGAAGCCTTTTTCAAAGGAGAGACTGATAATCAACATGTGCTCATGTAAATGAATATTATGGACATGGCTAAGAAAAGCAAGTTTACAATAACTATTAACCTTATGAAAGCTATGGTTTTTGCTGTGTGTCACTTTGATCAGTTTTATATATTTTTGGAGCTTGACATTATTGTGGTCAAATTTTGGAATGAAATTCCAATTTCAGTGAGACTAATTTCTCTTATGGTATAAGCCTTTTGCATGAAACTGTACTTAAAAGACAAATTTGATTATTACCTTCTCTGTTGCAGTTTTCTGCTTTCCTGATACCCATGTAATTTCTACCTCCCACTTGGAAATTGATGATTTCATGTGTTTATACTCAAAAACCCAGATTGCTAAATCTAGGAAGTACACTTCTTCAGCTTTTTCTAACTTGTTTTAAATATTAACTTGGTATCTTAATTTATAATGCGAATTCCCTTGACTGCTGTAGAAAAAAGACATCTGAAAGGTTTATCATTGTTGCAGAGAATATATTCAGACTCCCACCCTTTATTTTCTGAGCATGTGTTTGCCTTCCTACCATATGAAAGTGTATGACAGCCTCATAGTTAATCCATTTCCTTGGTGAAGGATTCAGTACAGGTTGTTGAAAAAGCAAATTAAACCATATTGGCCCTTCTATTCTCCCAGAATTGCAAAGAGCTGCTTTGGAAGAAGACATGGAAAAATCTAATTGAAATCACTTTTAATGGTAAATTAGGATAGCTTCCTGACACGTTTCTGTCAGGGAAGATAGGTTGCCTCAGGACTGGGATATACATCTCCACCTAAATTCTGGGGTGGGTTTTAAATTTTGACTGGTAATGTTTCACCATTTATAGAAATAATTTCTATGGCGTCCAACGATGTAGTTACAGTTTTATAGCACATACCACTTTCTGTGGCTGAGGCTCATACAGATGGATCAATGTATTCTAGAGGACCAACCCAACTGCCAATAAGACAGAGCAGCCCAGAGGATTTAGGATTAAGCAAACTTTGGAGTCTGTGGTTCCTGCTCTTCAGCGATGGTTGGTCACAGCCTGCTTCTGTTGTCACCTAGAGAAGGTGATGCTTCTGTAGGCACAGCTGCCCTGCCCAAATCCCCCCTCTGGTGACTGGAGCACCCTCACTGGTCTCTGGGGGGTGACTGGAGGAAACAATGGGACACGTTTGCATTTGTGAGCTTCATTTGCTCAATCATGCTGCATTTGAGAGCAGGGGAGGCCCAGGGCACAGCCCCAGCTCTGCGTGCCTTGCTCCCCTTCGTGCCTTGAGCCTCGGCCACACGAGCTGCAGCCAAACCCAGGGCGTGACTGCAAACCTTTGTGTTTCATCATGGAGCGGCTGCAGCTTCTGAAACCTGCAGGAAGCGGTCCTTCCCTCCTCAGTCTGATTTTTCCTTCGTGCTTGGAATCCTTGGAGGCAGCTGGCATGTGCTGTGTTGGGCTGGAGCACGTCTCTCATGACTAGTTGCACATTAAGGCTGCTTCCGTGTCAGTGTTAGACATGGGCTTGACCCAGGATGGCCTGATGGGAAGGGAACTACTCTATTTTAAATAGGCAGCAGTCATTTTTCTGGTCTTCACAGAAATTTGCCTTTCTTTTCACAGTGTGTTTGGGGAAAGCTTTTAAGTTTGTTTTGATTCAGAAGATGAATCCCTGAATGGCCAGTGAAGGTGTACTTGAAGAGCATTACTGAGATAACCAAGAGGAGTTAGATAAACAAATATTTGGCTGTAAACTCCTGAGCCTGGTGAAAACTAGGTCTGTGGTTCCAGTGAGTTATGCCACCTGTCCATCCTAGAGAAGGCATCCTGAAATGGGTATTTCCTGCCTTCCTGTCCTCTTTAGATACTTCCTTTCTTGGCAGCTGTGCTTTCTCCGTGTTTAGCTTTTCCCTCGCCTTCTGTCTCGTTTATCTCTAGAGTTGAGTGGTGGCAAGTCTCCCTTCTCTTTGACTGCCGCTCATGTCCCATTCCCTCTTCATCCACTCTTGGTTTTCCTGTTCTTACACAATTTCTGAAATAAATATGCAGGAGGGGCAGCAAGGAAAAGGTCACACTGTTTGCTGTAGGGAAAACACAATCAGCAGCGTGTGTTCAGATTTTCCAGAGGTAATATGATTAGGTTGTACCTCAAAAATAAGCCTTCACCTGGCAAACAGGGTCTCACTTCTGAGCATAAAGCCATGCAGTAGCTCTGCATGTAGAACAGATTGGCCAAAGGAATAGGTTTTCAGCAAGTATGCTGAAAATACCAGCCTTGTCGGGGAGGATAAAGATAAGAAACCACCCAGGAGGTGTCACTCAGATTTGTTGAGAAGGATGGACCATTTAGATGAAAGCAGAACAATGCTTTGTTTTAGCACTGTGGTATTCAGCAGGGATACAGCTTTCAAAGGATGATGAAGGTATCACATCAATATTTATTGCTGAGGCTACACTGGACAGGATTAGCTCTGATGGAATAGGAAGCCTAATTAGTTTCTCTGCTTCATCCTTCAGGGTTCCTCCCTACCAGCAGCCTGTGCCTCTTGTGCCTGAGCTTCAGTTGTCCTGCAGTTTCCAGCCACACTTTTACAGTGTCAGTGTTTTGAAACTGCCAAGTTGAATCCCAAGGTGTTATCCTGTGTTTGTGTCATCACTTTCCAATAAATTTTGGAATCTCAATTATAGGAGAGCACTGAATTCATCTGTCATTAGACATGTGAGATGTGCTTTGCTTTTTAACAAAAGAGTGTTCTTTCCTCTTTCCCTTCAAACTGCAGGAGTGAAATTAGCCATGAAAATTCCTTGGTCTTCTGAAGCTTTGAAAGATAATCAGAAGTGCAGGAATTAAAAATAAATTAGACCAGCCTAAAACTTCTGTAGTAGATTTTTTTTTCCCCACTTCATTTCATGGTTATTTGCTGGGCATCAGTCACTTCTGAGTAGTGGGAAATTTCACATTAAACTCTCGTACCAGAAGCTTTGCTGAAAATGCATATTTTTTGTTTTGAAGAATCTTTTGTTCCCTTTCTTCCTCTGCCTCCTCCGAGATCTTTAGAAAACCTACACAATTACTGTTGCTGATGTCTCTCAATGTATGCATTGTGTAAATCAGTAATGAAAACTCCTAAGAGAAATGTGTAGTTTCTTCTTAGAAGTACACAGGAGAGAGCTCACGCTGACCTCTTAAAGCCATTCTAATCTGTTTATTAATTCACCTGTCTGGCTTGCTTAGCTGATCACTGTAGCATGATTTCAACATTGTGTTCCATTGCTTTCTATCAAGAATGAAAGCCTTGTGCAGGGAAGAGGCAGCTGCTTATGCAGCAGGTGAAAAATCAGTGTTTGGGGTCAGGCTGCTTAGGGCAGCCAGCATTGTTTTTTGGACTAATAGACAGTTTAGCTCAATCCACTTTTCTTGAGCCAACACCCTGGGCTCACTGCACTGGGAACACACTTTGCAATCTCTGCCAGGGACATTTGCTCTGTCGTAACTCCAAGGTTTGACTCAGCAGCATTAGTGGCAGTCTCCAGAGGGGACTCTTCCATTGTGGCACACTGCTGAAAATCTGGTCAGCAGCATGTCTTGGGATAAGAAATTTCATGGGGCCGAAATTTCAATTTGTGCGGGAATAGGTGCTGAGAGATCAGAGAGAGGCTCCTGGGTGTGATGAGCTATTCCCCACTGCAATATCAGTAGTGGTCTGGAAGAAGAGCTATCCATGGCTCTGGTGGAGCTGCATCAAGTCCTTTATAAGCAAAGCTTGATTCTCCTGCAACAACATCACTGATTTTAGTGGAGCCAATATCAGAGGGGCTGAACTCTTGCCATTTCATCATTATGGGGTCAAATGATTTATCTCTGTGTGTACGGTGGCAGTGGATCTTCTGGTGCTCAGAGGGTAACTCAGCACCTGTGAATACCAGCTTTTGTCATGACCAGATGAGCAGTCATGTTCTGTTCCTGACATTTCTGGTGGTGTGGCACTTCTTTCAGGGCTGTCTCTTTCCACTAGATTTGCTAATGTGGTTGCTTCAGCTCCCATGCATGTTATTGTTGTCGGGGGAGAGCATTCACTGCTGTTTGCCTCCACTGGAGAAGCACTCATTGCTAATGGTAAAGCAAATGCTTGTGGTAGACTCTTCTGAAGAGCTTTGTAGCTTTTAATCATAAAATTAAGTTGTTATGTGGAGTGTAAATTGATTTCTCAATTTGGGTTGTTCCGGACAAAATGAGAAATTTAAATCTGTTTAGATTTGTGAAACAAAATGCAAATAGATTCTATAGGGAAACCATATCTATTCTTGTCTTGGTAAATAAAGTTTATAGTATGTTGTTAATTTCAAGTTTCTATGGATGAAAAATGGTTCTTATAGGTTTAGGTTCTTATAGGTTTAAATTTAATTGTATGGTGATAGTGTTAATCCTTAGTATGTCAATACATCCTATGCTGAAAATTGAATTTGGTGCATGATAAATAGATTTGGGTTGGCCTTGCTTGCAGATTTCTATTTGTTCAGTTTTAGCATCATTTTATTGATGTTACAGATTTTTAACCTCACATTTTCAGCTGATATATTAAAGAGGAAACAAAACACAAAGATCCCCTGGAACTTCTGGAAGATACTCCTCATTTGCATGTCCAGACAGTAAATGCCCAGCAACAGTGGAATGAAGTAATTTTCAATCATTATGACTGTTCTTAAACCCAATTGTTTCCTGAAACTTTAGGCTTTAAAACAGTTTTCTCCTGAATCAAGCACATTTACATTTTCTTGCCATCTCAGTTTTCTGAACTGACACAGAAAAAATTAAAATGTATTGATTCTTGTCACTCAATTGGAATCACTTTGGTACATGGTAATACTTTTGTCTTTTGTCATACTGGAACAAAAGAAAGCATATGTAATGGGAAGTTAAAAATCTTACTGTTTTGAAAGTACCCGTTTCAAATGTCCCTTTTCCCTGGAGAAAATACTCTAATTGACATTATCCAGCTTTGGTAGTATTAGTCATCAGCTCCTGGCCCCCAGGCATATATGGTTCATAAATTGTAGGGAGAGGTTGTTACAGTCTATATGAAATGAAACAGCATGGGGTGTTATGTTACTCATGTTTTTAACATAATTCACTCTGCATAAGTGACACAATTTGTAACTTGAGTGACAATCCTTCCATCTTGCTGCTCAATTACCACTCCTGCTGAAAAAAACAATGATTTTTTTAAATGCCTTTTTTTTTTTTTTTTTTTTTTTTAACAGAGGAATCTTGCAGTTTGTGAGAGAACATGAAACCTGAGATTACTGGATTGTGTGACACAAGTTCATCCTACAGTTTTGAGCCTTTCCCAGAAAACTCATGTGGGAATAGTTCTTGTCCTTCTGATGGATAGGTCTAAGAAGTTGAAGCACAACTGTGGAAAAGTGCTTCAGTTGGTTTCTTTTTTTCCTCCTCCTCCTCACCAAATTCTGCCCCTCTTGTGGCAATATCCCCCTTGTTTCAATGAGCCTCATTTCCACCTGCTGTAGGAGCACTCATTTCCCCATGCTGCCTTCTTTCTAAGGGATGTGCTGCCTTCTCCCCTTTTTGATTTTAAATTTCTCTTTCAGCATCTCCTCACTGCTTTTATGAGCTATTCCTTCCCATGAATGACCCTGCTAGTGCATGTCCTCCATCAGGATGCTGACAGCCTTGAGTCCAGTTGTGGTTTGAACCTGCTGTTCTCTCAGCACTTCCCTCATGTTGCACTGCCCCTTTATAGTGGGTTTTCCATCTCCAGAATGGAGCCTGTGTGCTTTCACACCTTCTGTCAGCCACGGGGCTGAGGCCCCTGAAGGCTCCATTTCCTTGGTGGCCCTTGCTGGGTGCAGGATGGCAGAGCAGGAGTGCAGTGGGAAGTGTTCCAGCATGACTTGGGTTGTTGCTGGCGCCTCAGCTGGAGGACTTCCAGTGTCTCCTACTCCACAAGCTGGGCACTTACTGTCCAGGCCAGGTTGTGTCCTTTGCAGTAAATTGTTTTAAGTACAATTAGGTTACAATTAGATTTGATTATGGAGAGTGGGTTTGAGCTTCAAGAGGCACAGTGGATCAGCTCCAGTTCCATCCTGCAGTTCTGCAGTCATCAGTGCAATGGCAACCAGTATGAAAGTTGTTGTGACAGTCTTCATTGAGTCCCTGTGTAAACTTCAAACTATTTTGGATCCTATGGAGACCTTTCCCAGGTTCCTTGGAGCCTGAACTGGTCCCTGTTCTGTCTCCTTTTTCCAAACCCTGTGACTGATGCAGCCATGGAATTCAGCAGGTCTTAGTGAAGGCACCTAGGTAGGTGTGGTAGGTGTTGAAGTGCTTATCACTGTTACATAATGGTTGTCACTTAAGCTAAAAATACTTTGATCAATCTGTCAATCACAGATTGAGAAAACTAACTACATCTGGGCATCCCCCTTTGAATTCCTGACAAGAGCCTGTATATCTGCATAACCCTGACTGAGCATGGGCTTGTTCCTCAACCTCCTCACCTCGTTTCCAGCTTGTGGAGGTGGTGCTGGAACCTGCAGCTTTTTTCCACCTCTGGCTGACTCCAGGTAGAGTACAGGATGGTGCTGTGCCACACGTGTGGAGAGCCAACACCCTGCTAGGAGGGAACTACTTCTATCCCCTCTTTCTGTTGAAAATAGCAAGGTAGCTTAGCAGGGAAGAGGTAATTACAGAAGTGGGCAATTGAGGGGTTTAAGCTGAAAAAGTAGATGTTGCTGGAGCTCCCTATTAACTTCATATGCTGAAAACAGGACACCGTGCCTGGCAGTTAGATCTTTCCCTTGTCAGAAAGGTTCACCTTCAGAATTTAAATCTTAATGCTGTATAAAAACATTTTATTAAATTGGTGTTAGGTCCTGATTTCAAGTGAAAAGGCATTTTGGTATCTGATCAAACCAATAATGTAATGAATTCTCATTGATCACTCTTCTAAAGACCTCAGAGTTGAAGTTTGGGGTATGTGTAATAGTAAGGTATTTTTACAGAAACAATAATTGCCACATTGTCTCCCAGTTATTTTCTAACTTGCTAATGGAGGTGCAGGCTGCTGCATTCCATTGGCTGCCAGGTGCTGGCTCAGTTAGTTGGAAGTATTTGCTGGATAAGTGGCAACAGGCAAGAACTTTCCTATCCTTTCTTTCCCAAAGCAGCACGGGGCAAACTTGGCATTTTTCCCTTAGCATGGAAGTGAGGAATTAATTGGCTAGGTAGGCTAAAACTACACATATATATTTTATTTAGCATTTCTCTGTAATGTAAGATACCTCATGTCTTACTATGCCTAAATTAAATGCATAGTTAAGTATATTTAAGACACTTAATGTGTTAACCATCAGAGACTTGTTTCAGGTTTGTCCTCACAAGAGATTGTGTATGCTGAAAATTCTCTATGGTGCATTAGCAATTTGTGAATGTAAACAAGGATTGGTTTGTCTGAATCATTTTTTAGAGCATCTTGCATCGAGAAAGGAAATAATATAAAGAAATGTGGTGCTTCATATTCACCATTAAATCTGTTTCATGACTTTGTTTAAAATTGGTATTTGATGGGAATAATTCTTCTTTAGATAATAATGGGTAAATAACCATTATGTGTTGCTGAGGTGTGTGTGGCCTTCTTCTAGCTTGGTCTAAGTTTATATTTGTGTCAAACAGATCACTGCAAGCTGTGTTCTTCCTCTGGTTTTGGGTGTGTCATTCATGGAATAATCTGTAGTGAAAAATTTTATCAGTTTTAGTTTTAATGAAATAATATGAAACCCGAAAGGTGAAAAGAACACCAACAGTACCTACCTGGTATTTGTGTGATATCCCTAACAGTGTTTTTAAGGAGATCCATAGTCAGGGAGTGGCTGATGCTTTTAAACAAGGTCCTATCTCTAATTTCCATCAGTCAGTTTCTAAACTAGAAAGTCTTTTTGAAAAGCTCTTGAACATTTTGATAAACCCCCTTTAATCTGAGTGATTCTAGTGCCCTGGGAGTTGCTAATTATCTTGGAATTTGTGTCAGAGGGGTGAAGGGGAGAATCTGGGAAATGGGGGAGGTGGTAGAGGAAGCAGAAGGTCCATCCATGGTGGCATTTCCTTGGGTAGTAACAGGGAGAGGACAGTCACCCTCTTCTGCTCCTTTCCAGCGTTTTTCCTTTGGCTGGGGCAGTGCCTGGGCTTGTTTGCCTGCTAAGAGCTACGGATATACCTGTCTTGCAGCCTGTGAGAACAAATGGTGTTTGCTAAAGCACTCCAAAACAGGAGGTGCTGTATCTGATGAGGATGAAATTCACCCTGATGGAGATGGCCCTCTCCAGGCAAAATCTCAGCCCGGTGTGAGGGTTGTGAATGCAGAATGCAGAGCCCTCAGGCAGAGTGCTTGGGATGCACAGCTACTCTCCTCCGATGGGGCTAATGCTCTGCAGGTGATGCAGGGGGCTCTTCCCCATTTCCCTGCTCCCCTAAACAGACCTATAATTTCATTTACTTAATTACTGTTGTGTTTGCTTGGGAGGCAGTATCACTACTAATTAGTCATTAATATTTGCAGTAGAATGCCAGCATGGAGTTATCACAGGGGAAAGCCTTAGCAAATGGAGTGATGTCACTTGGAATAGTTTTCCAGCTGAAAAATTGTTATCAAAGATGGTCTGTGTAATTCTGGCAGCTGGTTCCACTCACATTCTATTGACTCTGAAGGACACATCCCAGAGAGGGTTTTATTTAATAGTTCTTTTATTTTAGAAAAACCTAAATATGGGGATGTCAGTCCACCCTAAACCATGGCGAGATTTAGTTATTTCAGTCATTAAGGCACCACAAATTTAAGCTTGCTTGGTACAGAGTAGTTTCTCAATCACTTTCCTTGTCTACATTCAGTTTTCAAACAAGTTTCATTTAGAGCATTTCTTGCTCTTCATGTGTGTTCATTGCATAAATCTTGTACAGTTCCTTCCAAAGAATAAATGAACTGATGAGTACAAGTGACAATGGAAGCAATTAACCTCTTTCCTTTCATTGCTACCTATCCTGCACTGTGTCTGTTCTTCTTAGAGCCCCTTCCACACCAGTTACATGCAACATCCTGGCATTCCCTGCCACTTGGTAAGAAACAATCATTAGGAACGTCGGCTGAAATAGTTTTGGAAGGCAAAAATAGGAAAAACTATTTCTTAGACAGGTGAAATGAGTAAATAGCTTTGCTTTTGTAGCCAGAAGAGTCATTCTATCATTCATCATTCAGTCCCAGGTGAAAATGAAACTATATATTATTTTAGAATGCATCCATGGACCATAAAAGGATATTATTAACCTTTTTTTAAAAAAAGAGCAGAAATGTAATGATAGTTTTAGGTAACAAAAACCAGGCAGGTAATGTGTATAGCAAGGATTGTAGGGATCTGAATCAAGGTACAGCTTGACTTAGGTGATTCAAGCCCGCTTATTTTACATGAGAATAATATTTTAACATGAGAATAAAGGGAATTTCAAGGGTGGTGCTTACAATATTATATTCAGCTACTAGCAAACTATTTAAGAGAAAAGGTTCCCAAGTAGCTATAGCAAACTTGTGTTAAATATGGTTTATAGAGTTTTCACAGTTTTGCTCTTAAAGCAGACTTCAGAAGCCACCTCATTTTTTTTTAAATATACAGTAAGAGACAAATATTCTAAAAAATGTGAAAATTATGAGGAGTTTAAAAAAAATGTAAAAATCTTGTTGTGGATCCTCATAACTGACTAATGCACTAAATTTAGCAACTAAGTAACTCAATAAATGAAAGTATTTGAAGATCAGCTGCTGGCAGTTAAAATAAAACTGAAGAGGATGTTTGTTCATCCACGGGTATGGATGAAACTGTCAGGAATATTGAAGTATTGTGTTTGCAGTAAGGGCTGTAGGTGATTTGTCTGAAAGCTGAACTTTTGAAAATAGAATAGTGGCCTGAAGCATTCTAATTCATGATGCTATTAAAGAGAAATAGAAGAGAAAAATCCAAGGTTGACTTTCAGAGTAACTTTTAAACAGGAGCATAACTTCTTTTATTGAATATAGGAGTATAGTTGAGCTCAAGAGCTGCGACTTTTTTATTATCCAGCCCTCAGATGTACCATTTCGAGCAGCCACATGACTGATGGTATGCCCAGATTCTGGCTGAACCTGGTAACATTACCACATAACTTGGCAACTTAGTACTGTAAAAAGTAAAAATCAAGTGGAATGTCTGGAAACAGGTGTTTTTCAAATATCTCTCTTTTAGGAGAGAGATTTGACATTTTCTTTAGAAAGTTCCCAAGCCCCAGGAATGGGAGCCCACGGGTGCTTCCTGAGGACAGTGGAGCAGCCCCAGCTGGGCGTTATATGCAGGATGCAGGTTCGTTCTGCATTGCCCTCTAGCGTTGCCTTTAAATAGGAACCAAAAGAACACAAACCCAAATGCAACAAAACTGAAAAGTTGTTTCTACCTTAATGTTTTCACTTGCTGCACCAAGCCTCTTATTCCTGGTGCGATGTCTGTTATGTAATGAGTTCAACTGTGTGCTTCTGTTCCCTGCTTTCCCTGTTTACTTGGATGTAAAGCAGGTGTACACAACTGCAAATATTCCACTTACTCTTTCCAGGCATCTTTCTTATAGCCATGGCTTGACATCCTAATATGGGGTTTTCCTGTCCCTCTCCTTGCCTTCTCCTTTCCTTTGTAATACACACACACACGCTCTCCTACTTAGCAGACACACGCTCTCGTACTTAGCAGAGAATGGTGTCCTTCCTACTCCTTGTCACGTCTCAGGCTTTTCATTTAGGAAAATCTATAGCTGTGTTAAATGAAAAGATGCCTTTACAATGGAATGTTTCATTCTAAGCTGTGTAGCCAGCCTTTGACTTCTGTATTCACTCACAATTCTGCTTTTAGGTGTTGGCTGCAATGAGATCTCAAAAACAAAATTAAGATGTGGCCACCCATCACTTTGTTTTTCACTTCTCCACACATACATATGTATTTGTAGGAAGCTCCATTGTGGCAGAACTGACCCTAATGTCAGATGAAATGCAAAGCAGGCAGGGCCAGTTGGGAGGGGCAGTCAGCAGCCCTTTGCAATGACCTTGAGAGGAAGAGAGCTCCCCTGGGCTGCAGCATCCAACTGTTCCCTGTACTGGAAGCTCTGAGTGAGAAGAAAGCAACACAGATTCTGCCTAATTTCTGGAGTGGGTGTTTTTGTCATTGGATTGCAGAGCCTGGTGTTTATACCTGTAAACCAGGGCTAAGCACGGCTCATTTTCTGGAAATTACGTTTAATGGAAGAGAGCTATCTACTTGATACTTGGTAGATTGCTTCCAAGCATACCAGCAAACCTCAACAGCAGTAAAGAAAAGGAGGTTAGAAATCTAGAGAAGTTTGAGGCAGGAAAGCTGGCTGCTTTTAAAGAGATCTCCTGCTCTGATTTTTGGCAGGCCATGCAGTGCAGGAGGAGCGGTGCTTTCCTGACCTCTAAAGCTGCTGGCTCTGACTCCAGCTGCTGTTGAGGGCACTGTGGAAAAGGAGAAACAGGCACTAGCCAGCTACTCCTTGGGTCTTTTGAAGTCTTCATCACTTATTCAAATGACCAAGAACAGTTTGGTGGTGGTGGGATGGGGCAGATGGACAAGAGCCATCTGTTCTCATAGTGCTCACCTCGCTTCTTTTGTTGTTGCCCTCTCTTCTTTAGGTCTTGCACATACTTTAAGTTCTATAATTTATTTTATACTATACTCTAAAATAGAAGGGGAATTCTGCTTGCAAGGGATGTGGCTAAAGAATGGTCAGCAGATCTCTTACAGATATTTTTTCCTCAGTCGTGTCTTAGACACCAATAGATTTCAGATACTGCTGGATCAGTTTGCTACATTATGGTGTTGTCAGAGGTTTAAAGTATAGATGAAATGTATTCACAGTAATACTAAGATTGCTTACAGCAAGTTTAAGAAAAAAATTATGTATTGCATCCTAGGTCTTTTTCTCACCTTTTAAATTTATTGTGAGCACACTGAGAAATCAAAATGACAAGGTTACCACTGATCCCAGTCTTAGGGGTCATGAAATAGTGTCCTTTTCTCATCTTGTTCAAGTCTCTGTAGGGCACCCTGAAAGGACAGCAAATTTCAGCAAGCAGCAGAAGTATGTTGAGTTACTAAAGTCAGTATCACTTTTGTAGTCATTTGAGCTTTATTTAGGGTTGGTGTGCTTTTTTCCCTTTTTTCCAATCTTGACAGGAATACTGATTTTTATTGAGAGAAGTTCATAAAAGCAGGAGTTCATGCTCCTTTCTGAAACAGGAACTAAGCACGAACATGTCACCCTTTTTGTTTGCTCATTTTTCAGAAGTCCTTGTAAGTCTGGAAACAAGAAAAAGGATTCATATAGGTGCAAAAAATACTTTGGGGTGTTTGTACAGTCGGTCTAATGAGGAATGCTGGAAATATGAGGGGGAAAACCCCACAGTACTTGAACTAAGGCATTTTCCTGTTATCCAGAATATAATCTCTTTAATTGCAAATCCACACGATAAATACACAATAGCACTTTGCCTGTGAGATTGTAAAATATAGTTTGAGGGCTTTGTCAAATGCAATTACTGTTTTGTTTTCTGATGTTTGTTACTTGTGCTTGAAGCTATTCCACAGCTGTGAGGGACAGGACTAGTTCTAAAATAGGAAACAAAATGTTAATCTATGCAGGGCTGGATTGTAGTGCAAAATGTCAAAAAAGACTATTAACTACTGTTTAAGGTTTGGAACTCTAAAGGGATGACAGTTGAGAAGTCTGATGAAACAAGAGTATACAAAAATTTTTCTGAAGGTTACCTTAATGCAATGGAGGAAAACATCCAGATCTGGGCAAAATCCAGGTCTGTAATAAGGGTTGTTGAAAGTGAGCACCCAGATCTTTGCCCCTTACACCTGCCAGCACATTTCCTGTCAAAGCTTCAGAATTAGTCTGGGAGTAGTCCTGACTCTATTTTACTCATATGGCAAGGATTAATATTGACTAGACTTTTTGTCTAAAGTCAGAATTTTCAGAAGGCAAGCTAGGAGCAGAGATTACAGAGTGCTCCAGTTCTCAAGTGTTGAGCGCTCAGCAGCTCCACTGAAGAGTGGGAGTTGCTTGTCTGTTCAGCAGTTTTAAAATCAGGCTACTTGTTTGGCCCGACTTAGCCTGTGAGGTTTTTTTTAAATGCATTACAGCACACTTCTGTGAATGACTATTAACAATGCCATGATGCAATTCTTTGCCATTCATAGTGATAGGCATACTGCAGGGTGCCTGCTGAGATAAATGCCACAAAACTAGGAACAGGTTTATAATTAGAGAGGGGGAAGGGGAGAGAAAGTTATTTGGAACATATTTTTTGCTTTTTTTTTATTTCTGAAAATGTGTGATATGTCCATCTGGAGCTAAGCAATATCTCTGCTCAGTTGGTTGGGAAGAGAATGGTGGAATGTTCTGACAAATCCTCTTCTCACAGCAGCTTCTATCCCTGGAGTAGCTCTTCCCTTACTTGGCTGTAGCAGTCATACTCTCATGAACTCAATCTAGGTCTCTGTTGCAGAGAGCTGGTCATGCACAGGATAGAGGCTAAAATAATCATAGTGTTGGCTTGATTTTTCTCTTCAGAAATTTGAGCCATTTTTTAAAAAGCATTTCATCACCATTACATGAGATTTTGCAAGTGTTTCACAGTTCATCTCATCACTGGGGTGTGCATTTCAGCAGGAAGGAATAGTGCCTTGGAGACCTGAGTATTTGGCATACAAAATATATTTTAAAAAATCTATCCCAAGTATTGCAATCTGAAGTGTTTCCTCTTTATAATCATGGTGCTAAATGTATATTGAAATGAAACTGTAAAGAAAAAAACCCAATTGGTTCTGTGGGCTAATTAGGGGCCAAGAATGTAAGTGGCCACTTCATTTTAGGACTGTTCAGAAGTGAGAGGCTTTTTGTATTATTTCCACCTTTTCTAAGTAAATAACTTCTGGATGCTGCATTAGTGACAACTGCACATGAGTGTGTGGTTTATACTGGGGATGGTAAGGGCTGTCAGCATTCAGGAGACTGCAAGTTGAACCTTTTAGTGCACTGTGGTCCAATATTTAAAGTGATGGCACCTTCTGCTGGGCTAGTTACAGCTGACAAAGTATAAAAGTGATGGTGTGTTTAAATGTTTGAGGAATTTTCCATTACTTTTGAGGCTTGAGGTAGTGGTGAAGTGCTGATAGTAGAGCATGATGGACTCTGCAGGGCAACTTGGGCCTTGTGGAGATCCCCTAAAGGGCATCATATAAAGGAATCCTGATTTTTTTCCTGGTCAGAATTCCTGCTTCCTTACAGCCAATATGCAGAATAGCTATGTGAAGTGTTACCAGCTCCTCAACCCTCGTGCCTAAACTGATGCTGTGAAGAGATGAAAACAATTGTTATAGGATTGAGACTGTCTTGAAATTAATTTTATCTTTGGAAAATGAACACCCTAGTGGGATTTTTAAATGACCTTTAGATTTTTTCATTAAGCTAATGCATATTAATTCATGGCAGAATTAATCATATCTTGATTCATATTGTACACTGCTTGGATTTAGTCACTAATGCAGAAATTGAAGTGGTCCAAAAGAGAAATGTCATCTTATTCACTTAATATTGCTATACATTTCTTCTAAGGTCAGGTTTCCATTATGATAATATGATGCAAATAAACACGTCATTCTTAGTACTTTATCGAATAATTCAAAGGAAAAATGAGTGTTTATACCTAACCAGGAACACATGTCCAGCATAGAAACCACAAAGGATAAAAGAAATCCTGAGCTGCTATTCTGTGATTCAGCAGGAGGCATGGGCAATCTGTCCTTGTTTTGCTTTCTTGGAAAAAAAAATCAAAATAAAACATAACACACACACACACACCCTCCCCCCCTCCCCCCCACCAAAACCTCAGAACAAGGACTGGGTGGAGTAGGCACCTGGATTTCAAAGTTTGCTTCAGAAGGATACTGTTCACTGGAGGAGGGTACTGTTCACTTGGGAGGAAAGTATAGAAGAACTGAGTCCTCTGCATTGTTACCTGTACAGAAACATTACCAAATCCAAACCTTGGGTTGCTGCCATTCTTCCATTGCAGAAATGTGACTACCATTACATTTGTGATGAATGTAACATACATAGTTTACATAATGAACTTAAATTATTATCTATAATAGCTTTACATTTGTGCCTCTGAGGCAAAACATATGATGTGTAAGCTGAGGTACAGAATTTTTTCTCTTCCTGCTTCAGTGTTAGTATTGGAGGCTTTTGCGGTTTTGGGGGGTTTGAGGTTTTGTGGGACCTTCACACTTCACCGAAATTGAACAGAAGCTGTTACAAGCCTGTCCTTGCAAAAAATCAATGTTGAGAAGAATGTTGTCAGTGATTTGGGGAGGGAACAGAAGGGGAGGAGATTTGGGGCATCTGCCTTGGAAGTGGGTTATCGTCTATACCTGACACGTCGTCGTCTCTCTGCCATCTATATTTATTGCAGTGAAAAGCGGATACATGCTGCTTCCAAACCCAAATTTGCCATTCATTTCCTTTGTACCCGTTCAGAATGGATATAAACAGTTACCAAATCTACCAAGCACACAAGGGTTTGCATGTCAGTACTGGTGTTAGCTGCCCTGATGGTGGGGCTGTCAGGAAACAAGAACTCATAAAAGCAGAGGCAAGGTCCTGAGAGGGTGAAGCATTTCAAGGCAAGCCATAATTGTTTGTAAAGTAAAAATATCTGGAAATGAAAATGTGTGTATGGTGGTTATTCAACCATCACTGTAATTTTACTTTAATTTCCTTTTTATAGTCATGTTTAGTGGAAATTAATAGGGTAGTTAAAACTCTTTACAACTATTTTGCTGCAGTATTTATGTACCTTCATTTCTGAACTGTCCTTTAAAGTTAAAAGCAAAATTCAGCCATGAATAGAGAACATCACTCCCTGAGTGCTGAGAAATCTGTGGGGTTTCCCTTGCAGCTTTTTGGTTCTCTAAACCCTCAGAAAATAGTAGCTTGCTTACAGCCAGGACCTCTTATGACTTGTAAACATGATATGAGGGTGCATAACAACAGTGAGTTTACACTCAGCTGGTAGGATTTACATCCTCATCCGGTGAGGATTTACATTTTTGACTGATCTCCAGCACTTCCGTTGCCTCCCGGGGACCGGGGTGTGCATCTGAGGCACTGCAGGCTCAGAGGTGGTAACCAAAGTGCACAACTCAGTTGCTCTTTCCAGGTGTTATATTTTTAGTATATTCCAGTGGTTTGTTGAATACCTAAATAGTGCTCAGTGAGTTTATGGTAGTTTTGGGGAATTATGTGAGTCATTGTACTTGCACGTCCGTGTTTAGAATTGCTGTATATTCATTCTGTCTCATAAGAGTTCTTCATAACTTTTCTCAAATGACTACTTAACTAAGCCCCAAGTGACTTTTAATTTAAAACATTTTGTAACCCTAAGAGGAATTTAAGGACAGGAATACATTTTAGTCGACTATGACAACTTTGTGTTGATTATTGCTAGAAAATGTATGCATCTCCTCCCTGCTGAACAAATGATTGGCACTTCACTAATTTTAAGTAATTCAAATAATTACAGCAAGCAAATCTATTCAGTAGAGTGATCCATTGCCAGGATAAGCATTAGCACTAATGGCTATCTCAGCAAAATCTTGGGTGGCAGACAGCACAAAATGGCAGTGCTGGCAGCCTTTTTTTGTGATGAATTACGTTGTGAGAAATGAGATCTGCATGCTCATGGAGAAGCAAGGAAGGTACATTCTATTGCATTTGAAATGTAGGAATCAAACCCCAGGTGTATAAAAAAATCTCTAACTGTGGAATGTATCAGCTGGACCTCAGTAATCCCTTATGCAAATGTGCAGACCTTTGCAGGGCCACGGTGCTGGAGGCAAGGTGTGGCCAGAGGGGTTTGGCATGGGTCTGAAGCCTCAGCATGGGATTTGTAGCATGCAAATATTCTCATCTCCTGGAACAGCCAGGAGGTCTTGATGGTGGGTCCCTGGGGTTTCTTTCCCTCCTCTGACATGACACTGAGAGGATGATCCTGAATGATCTTTTCTGTGCTCTGTAGCAGGGGTTGGTTGGTGTACAGCTACTCGTGTGTGTCCTCACTTTGGCTAACTTTAGTACAACTGAAGAACTGCAAATGAAAAATAGAGCAGGGGTTTTTTTTTAGGAATTTGAAGTATATTAGGGGAATGTACAGATGGAAGCCTGGTCCCTTTGACATGGTGGTATCAGCAGAATAATCTGTGTGAGCTGCCGGAAAGATGCAAGCTGGAGGGTGTGATTGAAGCCTGACCTTCCAGAGTGAGCTTAAAGGAGTATGTTCACCACAGAGTATAAACACAGCAGTTACCATTCTTATCTGCTCAACTTGCTCTATATTATATTGAAAACTTACCATAAAGCTTGAAAAGAATAATTTTAAAAAAATTACTTGTGTAATTACTTGTGTATTCATTGTAATTTATCTGTTTGTTTGTTTTGGCTACTAGCTGTTGATTATTTATGTACATTTCAAGTACAAAAACTTTGGGGAAAATACTATTTCAGTATAAGACCTAAATATAGACAAGTGTTTTTGCTAGAATTAATAGCTTCCAAAATAATCTCATTGCACACAAATACAAAATATCTGTAATGTGTGATGGAATACAAGATCTATAATATTCAGAGGGGTATATATCTTGTTTATTAAGCTGTCTCTGTAGTGAAAAGGTTTTGTTGTGTGAAGAAACCATGTTACAGAACTCTTAGCTTTCTCTCTCCCTTTGCTCTATAGATATATTTTTAAAAGGGGACATTTCCTTTAGGTTTTGATTATTATTTTTCAGCTGTTTGAAGTCTTTTGCCCAACTACAAATTATGTGTTACAGAAATGGAGGAAAATGTTCTCAGCTATAAATGCCCAAGCTACCAGACACAGACAGTTTGGCTATCTGGTTACTATGGTGAGAGCTGGGGAGGAGGATGCCTGTAGCACATCAGTCTGTGTTGTTCAGGCAGACTGTTTTTAATTTCCTGGGATTGCTTGCGAGCTGTAATATTAATCTATTTGTATCCTCTTTCAGCACTTCCTTTGCTTTGCAGTGTAAGCCCCTTAATATAGATTGAGTGGAGCTTTGCCCTCGGTGCTGCCTGTCCCAGGTGCCCAGCGGGACTGGAGGGCGGGACGGGGTGACCTCATGTGCCGCAGGCAGGAAGCAGAGCTGATTAGTCTGCCCCCAGACATGCCAGTGCAGGGAGTGACTGGGGGGTTAGAAATCTGCTGAGGAACATTTGCTTCCCTGGGAGAGATGACCCCAGAAACGTGTACAGGACAAAAAAACAAACCCAAAAAATAACCTGAGCACATATTCATCAATGCTTGGTTGCCTGTTGCTATGAGCACATGATAATTCCTTCCATATAACATGATAGGGATTCTCCATTCTATTCTGGGTTCCCTAAGTCAAATGACATCTCCCCCCTCATCGTTCCCCCCACCACGTTGAAATGTTTTGCACAAAACAGAGTACTCCTCACAACAGATCTCAGAAGGAGCCCACCTCAAGTCAGTGTTGGAATTCTGTACCTAATCCACAATCTGATTCAGGACAGAGTTTTGAAGCTTTTGGCTGGTGACTGGAAGATGTGGGGCTTCACATCCCTTCATGGAGAGGAAAATGAATACTTGTCTTTCTCAAATCCACACGAGTGGGACATGGAGCTGTAAGGCCAAAGGCAGGCAAGGCAAGAAGAGCATGTCAGTATGGCATGATGATTGTTTTTCCAGCTGAATTACTTGTCAAATTTGAATCGCATCTGTAATCAGGCTGAAACAGCCTTTTCAAATACAGTTGCTGTATATTGGATAAATAGTTGCATAAATTTTTTCTGATGATATGGTATATATGGCATTATTGCCTCTGTGGAAATAAGCATATTTGGTATTGCTGAATTAATATTATTAGAATCTGTTCTTCTGAATGCATCCGTGCTACTACTTTCTTCATTTTACTTTTTAGCAAATTCAGCAAAGGAGCTTTTTTTTTTTTTTTAGTTGCCACATGCAGTAATGATAGCAAAAGCAGCTAACACCAAAGTGAAAAAGAACTGACTTGGTCATTTGTTGAATAAGAGCTTAAATATCACAGATTTGAATGAGCTATCTTGCCATCTTGAGTCTCCTAGCACAAATCTGTGTTTGCAGAATTGGAATGTCAGACAGAGGTGATAGGGCACAGAAATGGAAATATGGCAGATTTCCTAGGAGAACAGAGGAAGGAAAAATGACAACAGAACAGAACACAGGAAATCTAAAGTAGCAGGACATAGGCAGGGTTTGAGAACCAGGGGAATACAGGAGTGACAAGAGGGCTCTGATCAGCAAGAGGAAGCTTAGAGATGATGTGATAGCAATAAAAACTGTCCAGTTTGCAGTCAAAACAGAGAGGCAAAGCAGTGGGCAGCACACACCAAGGTTCATAAATGGCTAACAAATTTTCATCCTATCTACCTTAGTGTGAAATACAGGATGCTGCTTGCTGCCTTACTGAGCAGTACACACCGTGCATGGGATTCACTGATTGGCCACCACAGCCTGGTGAAGGGACAATTGATAAATGTCCCTGTACTGCTGCAGCACAGGGCACGTTTCAACGTGTTTGACTTAACCTGCATTGCCTGACAGAGGCTTACACAGTAACAAAGAGCCAGGAGAGCTAAAAATCATTTTTTTTTCTGCAATTCCCAGTGCTCCACAGTTTTGAGTACCTTGCTTGGTCTCTGTCCTTAAAGCCTTGGGTAGTTTAGAGCTGCTGTAGTACTCCTTGTTTCACTGCCAACCACAAACAGAGCTGGGAATACACCCAAGGAGGATCAATTTGTAGTCTTGTGCTGTAACTTTTGAAACACTTTCATGCACAATATAACCAACCTGCAGCAATGCTTCATGATTGGCAGCTTGAAAGGTAGTACACAAAATTGTAGGTGATGTGTTTCAGGGCTTGTAGTGAAGTTGTTTCCTGTACTGGAGATCTTAGTCCAGTGTTTTTAATGCAGTTTACTGACCTGAAGATAAAATGTAAAACATTTTTCCAAAGAGGTTAGTCTTCAATAGGGTTGCAAGAGTATACTCTGAATATGGTTGATTGTGTATTTGTACTACAGCAAGAGTACACTTTTAGCATTAGCAAACCCCTTATAATTTTGATGTCACCATTTTGGTCCACTGAAGTCTGCAATAAACAGGCTGAGTTGGGTAAGTGAAAGCGTTAACAGAGTGGAAAGAAAGCTGGTCAGGGGCATTTCTGGCTGTTACCTAACTGCAGCAACACAGAGTGAGGCCAGCTAGGAAGACTGATGTGTTTCATAGCATGAGCTATCAAAAACTGACACCATCTCCAGATTACCAGCCAAAAAAAGCTGCTGCATGTGCTCAGGGTGTATTTAGTTACCTTGCTATATCCCTGCTATGGCAGGTTAATACTTGAATTCATACTGCCTGGTTTTGCCTTTGTTGTCTTCTCTTGTGGGTTCCACCATTGGTAAGACAGTGGAACTGATGGGATTAAGCCTGGATCAATCTGGAAATGCTGGAGGGTGATCTATTCAGAGAGGAAGAAAACAAAAAAAATGTGAAACTCCTCGATTTGTTCAGCACACTCCTTCCCCTCTGCATTTTCTCTTTCACTCTCAATGGAATTTTTAAGGGGGAAAATAACATAATTAAGCCAACTTCAGGATAATCTGTGCTCACCTCCTCAGATGCATGAGATAATGAGCACATTTTCCTCAGAACCTGGGTGATATAGGTCTATTTTGCTGCTGAAAAATGGCAGTGGTGGAAAAAACTGATTACTGAGGTAGTTACTCTTAGAACTCCTTTATTCATGAGTTCGAATTTATGCAAATAGGGACTTAGGACTGGAAGCTTCTGCATGAAATCACTGATGACAAGTCATCAGTGCTTGTTTTGTCCTTTTTAAGACTCTGCATCGTGTATCTGTCATGGAATTTTATACTGGAAGTATGGGAGAAGCATAGCTGATGGTAAACACGTTTATCTGATGAGCTAAATCAATGGCATCCACTTAAATTGGCACAGATGTGCTAATAAGCATGAGTTGCTGTAGATTTTGCAGATTTTATATATAGTTTTGAAGCTTTTTATGTGACTAATACATATGTATTTTCTTATTTAAAAGAATTGGGCATATTAACACTGGAAACACTTTGGAAATGACTGGCTTTCTCTGGAGATGTGTAAGCATGGAAATATGGGAGAGGATGGAAAGTAATTTTGTTCTCTCTGACTGATAATTTGTCAGATGCAAAGGCTTCAAAGAAGACCCTGCTCACTGGAAGCAGAATCTGCTGCTCTCTCTTGATACGAAGAGCTCTTGGTGTGGAAACTTTCACACTATGTTGTTCTGTATGCCATGAACTTGATATAGGGAGGAACACACTTGATTAATACTTGGCAGTGTTTATGTATTCAGTAACAACTTGCCCATCTTCTCGCTCCTCTGCCTCACTTCTTCCGGTTCATTGCTCTCCAGTCTTGCACACAATTTCAATGAAGTCTTAATTTAACACCTCTCTTCCCTCAAAGCAAAGGCACTGTTTTTCAGTGCAGTTCCTAGAAGAGGTTTGAGAGCTTAAATAGCAACTTGGCCTCTTTTTCCATGGCCATGCCTCAGAGTGTGCTGTTCAATCTGAGAGGCAGGCATTTGGGGTGCAGGAAGCTAATCTTAGCCTTCCTGTTCAGGGAAAGTGGCTCCTCTCTCGAGCCACATGTGGCTTCCGAGCAGTCCCCAAGTGCTGACGAGCCAGAACCCAGAAGCACATGATGCTGAAGGCGTGAAGGCTGCTGAGGAACAGGAGTTACCAAGTCTGAGCTGCAGACCTCGCTGGGGCTCTCTGAGGCACTGGTGTGAGGTGGGGAGGGCTGGCAGGGCAGCTGGTGCTGCTGTGCTCTCAGCAGGAGTGGCTGCCTCCCAAAGGTGCTTCCTGCTCTTACGGTGGCTAGCCTTGGAAGGGCCAGCTGTTTGCATCCACTTATTCCATAAGTTGAACTGGGCAGTGCAGGCAGAATTTCAGGAATGTTCAGTGTTAGAGGTACACTTCCCTCCCAGCTCAATCCCACTATGTCCCCGTGTGGTCACACTGGGTTTGGGGCTCTAGAATGGGGAGAAGATGGGATCCTGTTCTTTTTAGTCAGTTAAGTGGTTTTCTGCTGGTGTTTCTGACATGGGTTTGTAAAAGACCAGCTTAACTCACAAATGTTCTCCCTCTGTTGGTTCCACGAGCCACTAGGATTTGGGAATGGGTTTCTCCATCTTTGCTGTGCAGTAGGGTGACAGGCGATGAGGGATTTGCAGCTGCATAGAAGAAGGGCTGTGTTCCTGCCTGAGATGGAAATGAAAGCATTTTTGTCTCCACTTTCAGTATGAGGGGATGACAGGCAGAGAGGGAATGCAGACTTCCAGCTAACACTGGCAGATGTTCCTAATAGAGAGGAGGAACATTTCCATTTTGTGTTCCAGTTAATTTTCAATCATGTCCAGGCAAAATGAAGGAAGCTCAGCGAGGGTACAACAGTGAAAAAAGCAATTGATGACAATCTAGGAAATTGAAAAATCCAATCCAGTTTTTGTCACCAGTTAAAGCTGGAACTGTTTAATTTGAAAAAGAAATAAAACATAGCTCTGACTTATCACTCCAATTACTTTTGCATTATTTCAGTTGATTTTAAAGCTGAGTGAAAAGGGAGGGGGCGTGGGGCACTGCCTCTGTTTACTGCACAGAAACTCTTAGTTCTCTTAATGTGTTTAAATAAGCAATTACACCACAGGGAAGGAATATAATGGTTTAATGCAAGATGTCTTAGAGCTTCTTCAGTCTTTTCCTTTGTCTCTTGTGAGAAGATGAATTGCTGTTTTCTTTGTAGGAGGCATTCAGCCAGCCAAAACCTGCTAATTATTTGTTGTCTTGGTTATCTTTTGCATACATGCCACTCACTGGACAGCCATCATCAAATATTAAATGCCAATGCAGGATGGTTGTAGGATGCTTTTGGGAGGAAAGGATGGTGGGCATATAGTGAAGAAACAGTCAAGAAAGGAACGTCTGAGAAGTAACAGCCTTCAGTTTCAGCTGCTGTTTTGAGATGCTGGAGAGCCTGAGCTGAGACATTCCTGTGTAGTAAAGTATATAATTGTAAGTTGGTTTTTAATAGTAGTGAAGAATCCACAATTATCCTCAGAGGCCTTTTATGCTGTGTTCTGCATGAGGTAAGGACCTGGCTGTTGTCTTCAACTTTTTAACCATCTAAATGATAAGAAACTGGGGAGCAAACTAAGTGTTTGAGGAGACCATAGCAACCATGATGGTTCCATTTCGTCTCTAAATTTTACTGTTTACTTATCTTTTGCGCAGAAGGCACAAATTTGGAAGGCCTGTTAGGATGGTGGCAGTAATAATAGTAACAAAAAGAAGACCTGTCTGTGGAGCTCCCAGGGGTCAGAGGAGCAAATGGTCAACCAGCTGCTGGAAGGGCTTGGAGGTCAGCATAAAGTGAGCATGGTAGCACTGGTACTATCCTGGTGTTTTGAAAAGCTGAGAGCAGTTCTCTTTCTTTCTTCCAAAAGGCTGGGGGTCTTTGATGGGAATCTGGAGGATGAAGAGGCTCACTAGATATTTTTATTTTTTTCTCCTGATCTGTTATTCAGTTTCTAGGCAAATGCGTGTTCCTGCTTACCCAGCAGACCTTGACCTGATGTCCAGAGCCCCTGGGGAAGCTCTAACCTCCATGTCAACAGTGAGGATGGAAATAAATGGGAGACAGAAACTTTGCCCATATTGTCATTGCTGTAGCTTTTCATATGAAATCTTACATTACCCCTAGTTGAGTTGCATTCTGGCTATAAGCTGAAAAGCAAGCTGTTTCACAAGCTGTGATCAGTGAACCAGTAGCTATTAGGAGAATGAAGTAAGTTCTTGAAGCAGTGACACTTTCTTCTTTCCTGTAAATAATTGGAGTTGACTGCTGTAGTGGTATCCTGGTGTTTGTGTTTCTATGCAAGCCTTTTGCCAGGTCTCTCTAGAGCAGCACAGGCTGGTTTGATACATACATCCATACTTCTCGAATATGCTGTAGAGTTTCCCAAATAGCCTTTGTAACTTTCCAAGGAACAGCGTGACATGGGGGGCTGAATCTGTGTGGCTTAATGATTTTTCTCAACTTTCACTAGCTTCCTGTTCTTCTACTCTGAAATAAATGATTTTTTAGGATTCCATGTGTGTGCTGCACAGAGTGGGGTAGGCAGCTCTGTTCATTCTGACCTGTCTGCTGAAGTTGTAGTGTGGAAGTTCTGCAGCTATGTTGGTGAGGTGCTGCACCTGGAAACCTTGTGTGACTTCTAGCTGTAACTTTCTGTTCCAACACATCTTCTACCACTGGCTTCAAACCATACTTTTGGCAATTTTTTTTCCCTCAAAGCTGCCTGGTAGGTAATGTGCCCTTTCTTTCAGGTGGAGATCACTTGATTTCTGCAGAGCTCTTATTTGACTCACTGAAATAAAAAATATTTTCCAGTGGCACTGCACTGTCATGTGTAATGTGTCACCTTTTACTAATGGTGCCAATAATATGAATCTCTCTTGCTGAGTGCTTGTGTTGCTGAACTTGCATTGCTTGCTGCTCTTGTATGAAAAAAGCCCATGAGTAACAGTCTAACTAACTTGGAGAAAGAAACTAGATAACCTAGCTGAGAACTGAGAGATGGAAACATGTTAATCTACACAGAACCAATAACAGCAAACTGATACCAAAAAAAAAAAAAAAAAAAAAAAAAAAAAAAAAATCCACAGTGCTTTTCTCACATGTGGGAATGTACCTCATAGTTGAAAATAGGAGACCTAGATAAGTTGTTGTTCACAGTGGGTTGCAAACTAGTTTATTTTTAAAGTTTATTTTTAAGCTTTTCTGGCAAAGTTGCTCCAAGTGACAGAAATTAAAATCCTAGTAAATTGCAGAGCTTTTCCAGAATTGTGTTTTTTCAGTGTTGTGTGTTCTGCTTTAATAGTGAAGGTCAGTTCGCTGAAAAACTCCCTAGCAGGCTTGGTTGTGGTTTTTTTCCCTACAATTCCTCTCAAAACAACTTCCTGTGTCCTCATGTAATTCTCTTCTTAGTCTAATTCATCAATATTGCATATTACCCACCTGGGTTTCCTACAGCATCAGAATAAATACTTGCTTTCCTACAGCTCATGAATCCAGGTAGCCATGGCAAAATACAGTCAATAAATGAATCAGCCTGCTCTGAGTGTGCTGCACAATTGCATTTAACAGTAGCACAAAAGCACAAGTGCTTTATTGCTTCATAACATCCCAGCAGGACTGTTGATGTGAATCAATGTTCAGAGCTGAATTCATCTTTTGGGGAATGTTTAGCAGGAAGACTCTTGTAAAGTCAGGTACAGAGGTGTCCAAGTCTAATTTTGCAGGATTCTTAGATTGCTCTCTGCCTGAATTCAGCCCACTCTTTCTGTCTGATACCTTTGTGTTTGAAATTTCTGAGATGGGTACAGCAACTGCCTGGGCTTCAGATGGTTTCAGATGTTAGGCACAATACCTGGCAAGCATTCCAGTCTCTTCCAGGGTCTGTAAAGCACGCTTAACTTACCTGGAATTCATAAATTCATAGCACACAGAGCTAGGAGGAAACATGGTGATTAAACTCTTCGGCAGTATGAGGCAGAGAATTTCACTCTGATTTCTTTAGTCAGCTCTATAATTTGTAGTTCAACAGAAGTATGGTCTTCTAGAAGGGTGACTGGTTTTGATTTTAAAATTCCGAAAGTATGTATTTTAATCAGTCTCTTCTACCAAATAATGCCCTTAAGTGTCCATTCAGAGTGGATTTTTTACTGGCATTACTGTAATTATGATGTGCTTATCTTTGCTGTTTAATGAGGTTGACTTGGTATTTATTGAAATGATTGTGGGATATATAACACCTGTGAATGCCAGTTCCATGAGGTGTAATTTGGTACTTCTGGATAAAGTGCCAAGAGTTGACTGGATGCCAAATAAGGTACATAGAAAACAATGTCTGTGTTGTGATGAAAGGGTATTTCCTTTCATGAAATAAATATTGGATCAAAAGCAAGTTCTTTGATTCCCCCCCCCCCCAGCTGTGGAATTTGCTGGAATTGTACCAAAAGCAATAGTATTTATTTTAGTGAAGAAAGCATTAAAACTACTATAGAGCTACTCACTTTTCTGACAAAACAAATAAAAGAGAAAGTGTAGGAGGGAAAACTTTAACAAGTGTGCAAAATTTATTCTTTTAATCAAATTTTGGTCTGTGTTTTCTATCAGCCTTCTCAGGTAAGTGTTGCTGTCAGTATGTGCAGCACTTGCCTGTGATTTTTGAAGAGCCCTTGATAATCCTTGTACTGAGTGTTCAGTATTCAAACTATACCTAAGGGCTGCATAGTGAAAAGACATCAGGTTTGCTCAGGGTTCTTTTGGGATTCAGGCCATATATGCAGGGATCATATGGAAAATCTGATTCTAGCCACAGCTTTCTTTTCACTCTTTCCATTTAATATAACCCTCGTATCTGCCTCCTTTTAAGTTGGTTTTTTTTTTTTTTCCAAAATTCTGACCTAAAGATACCCAGCCAAGAGCAAAGAGAAGAGAGAGACTGTGCGTGGGGGATATCTGTGATATGGCCAGATGATGAATTTCTGCTAAAATGCAAATTAATGCTCACTGTGTCAGAGATTTTACTGTGAAATAAGTTTTCTTTTTTTCCCAATTTCTCATAGTTTCAGCTTGTCACAACCTTGCATAAACTGAAGTTGGAGCCATTTGCAGTTGCTGAAAAATTAAAATTCTGGGAGATAAGCACAGGTTTTGTTTCTACATCTGTTCATGTGGTGTGTATTCATAGGATTTTGGGCAGAAAAAGTATTTCATGTTAGCCAGAGTAAGGACAGGCACTTTCCTGCCCTTGTTGCTTACTGTGAATTGGAATGAGTGCATTTTCCTCTAGAAATTTTTTTTTTTCCTGACAATGGAGTTATATGTATGGAGTCAGTTTCTGTTTTCAGGAATTATTCTGGGTTTTCTCTGGTTCTGTTGGGTTTGGGTTCTTTGTTTTGTTGTTGTTAGGGTTTTTGGCTTTTGGGGTTTTTTTTTGGTATTTTTGAGGCTTTTTGCCTTTACCGTGACTACAGCACTCACGAGCTACCTGTCCCTCTTCTAGAAGGATAAAGTATCATGTTGGGTTTTGTTAATGGAGCCTTTGAGTTTTTTTCTTGGCTCTATGTCAACATGTTTATGTGTGATTGAAAATAATATATATAGCAGATATATGTTTTAACTGCAGCTTATCTTAACTCTTAAACAGCATGAGACCAGTTGACTATGGATGAAATTTTTTATTAAAACAGCTGCATTGTTCATTTTCAGTTTAGTTGCTTGTATCTGATTGCAACACAATAGTTTAGAGATTTTGTTGTTGTTGTTGTTTTTGCTTCCAACAGTTGTGGTCAGGAGTGACTTATATGACCCCCAAGTTACTTTGAGGTGCATAGTGTTCATGTTCTGTAGATAACCCTGCTCCTTAAAGAATAATGGATTTTTCTTTTTAAGAAAATGCAAGTCTTCCTCTACTGACAGAAATAGTTTCAAAAAAATATCATGGACCATTTTAAACATTAAAGGCTAGGGGGGGTGGTGTCTTGAAGTCTTCTAGACATCCCTTTTTTCTCAACAGTCTTTGTTAACAGTGAATTGCAGGGCATGGAAAATGGTGCCTGAAAGGTGCAATAGATCCTTTTATAAGTTTTGAAATATAAATGGAGCAAAGGGACACTTCACAATACTGTATCCACTTTTGTATAGAGAAAATCTTCCCAGATTTGCTCTTGACTGACTGCAGACAGTAAAAACTGGAATCATAACTGTGTTGATGTCATAAAATCAGAAGGAATGAACAGAAGGAAACCTAAATTATTTGGTTGAGTTCAGATCCCAAATCTACTTAATGAGTCAACAGTTTTGTTCATTTTTATTAAAGCCTGTGACAAATTTTATGTGAGAGTCAATGCTTTGAGGCATTCTTACAGCTTGCCCTGCCAGGGGAACCCCCAGGCTGCTGTGGGGCAGCAGGACCTGGTGCACAGGGACATGAATTCCCTGGTTCTTGGTAAGATCAGGACCAGGGCATCTGAGATGTCTGGAGCCTCAGCTGAAGGGCTGGTGCCAACCTCTGTCAACACCTTCCCTGCACACCAGAGGAGCTTCATAGTCCTTTTCAGAGTGTTGGGTTTAGACACAAGGTATGGAATTATCAGTTTGCTGATGAGATTCTTACTGTGTATTTAGTGCAATGATTCCTTTCAGTTTCCTCTTTATTGTGCACAAGAGAATTTTATTTATTTTAAAAAATAAAGATAACCCTCTAGAAGCAGAAAATAACAGTATCATCTGGAAAACAGAACTTAGGACAACAGTGTTATGATGTTACAGCTGAGTAAAACCAATGCATAGTTTGCTTATGTAGGGACTGGGGACTGATGATGTGTTCCCCTAAAGTGTATCTAGTTTTACTTTGCTGTATTGGTTTGGTTTTGGTTGTTTTTTGTTGTTGGGGGTTTTTTTTGTTTTGTTTTGTTTGGGTTTTTTTGGAGTTTTTTGGTTCCAGAGAAAATCACATCTGTCTTTGCCAGCGTCTATTTGTCTTGCCAGAAGTCCCACTTTCAGAATCCTGCACACTTTTAGAAACGGTCCCATGCCATTGGCATCATTTTGACTTTTGGGTGCTGCACCTAAATGGAGCTGGAAGTTGTGCTGGTGCTTCACTGAACGTTGATATGGCACTTTGTCACTTGACCAGACTTTTTCATGCTGCTTTTACATTCTATTCAAAATCTTCCTCAGTTACGTCCTACCTCATGTCCTACCCTAGTTTATAGAAATTGTTTACTATGGGTTCAAATCCTGTATTTGGTTTGTGTTCACACTTGTCCTCCTTGATTTCCTCCTATTTTGGTACTTTTTTTTTCTTACCTGTACTTTGACTAGAGCTTATCTTCTTTCTTCTCCTTAAATAACTGTGCTTTCCCTATGCTGGTGTAGCTTTTCTCACCTTCTTAATATCACCTCACTATAAAATAGTGGGCTGCTCTTAAGTGGAGAGGAAAATAATAATGCCTTCCTACTTCACCCTGATCCTCTCCTAACCTTGAATGTGCTCTGGGAAATCTTCCTTTTCCTTTCCTTCTCCCATCGTCTCTTGGCTTGGCTTTTCGTACTGCAGAGTTCTAAAATCTGTCACTATCTGTTCACTTCCTCTGATGTAAAGTTGGCTTATGCCATGGTTTTCTCTTGGCTAGGTCTGTTCAAAGCTCATCCCTCTTCTGTCAGCTCTGAATACCCTATTTCCCTCAGACTTGTGTTTGGCATGTGTTTTTTTGTCATGCTGCTCTTTTAATCTCTGTCTATCCATATGAAATTAATATTCTGTGTCGTGATTTCTAAGACTTTTGGCCAGCTCAGAGGCTTCTTCCATCCCATTCTCTTTCTTTTCAGATGATACAGTATCTTTTATTTTGCTTTTCACACCTTTAGTGATTTTAGCCTAGGTCTCCTGCATAATTTTTAGCTGATTAGGTTTTGCTTCTTTTCCCCCTAATCTTGCCTGGCTGTGGTTCAGAACAGGGGCCAACTCTTCTGGTGGTTCTCTCATCTCCTTTACAGAACACATTCAGGCAGGCGGAAGCATATGACAAGCTTGGAGTAATTTTTCACTGTCTTCTTGCTACGGAAAACTGGGCATTGAAAAACAAATAAAAAATTTTGGGTTGTCTCTTTTGGGAAGTCTGCTCATTTATCCTTGTAACTTGTTTATGGCTGGAGAAATAACCTGAGCCCTTGGTTTTTATAATTCCCTACAAGCAATGAAGCCCTGGAATTGCAACAGTTGTAAATAACTTCATTACTAGTCCTTTTAATGAGAAATATCTGTTCATAAATTTCTCCTTGAATTAATGAGTACTGTTTCTTCTTTCCTTTAGAACATCTTTTGACAATGGTCTAGATCTCTGCATGTTTGGTTTGTGGAGTTGTTTTGTTTTGTTTTGTTTGTTTTTACCTAAATAGTGCTCTAGTTTTTTCAGTTAGCAGAAATTTGATAGCAAAGAACAGCTTCTCATTCCTAACTATGTGGGCTTGTCACAGGCACCTGGTCTTAAACACTGGGGAAATATTGTGCTGTAATTTCTTTGGGTAGCTGCTCTTCCCTCTAGTCCAGTAACACATTGCAGAGATTGTTTTGGTTTCTGTACTTCAGCCTTTCTTGCTGGCATTGCCTCCTCAAAGGGGTGTAGGGCATAAATGTACACTCTTTCCTTTTCTTAGCAATTGCTGTGGATTGTAAGGACTTGCATCAAATCTTTTATTCTTCTAGAGGAATACCTATAAAATTGCTATCAACCACCTGGCGCACCTGAGGCCAAGCTTTTACATCCTTTAGTCATTGCTTTTGTCAGGCTGAGAGCTTTTGTATGATCTCTTCAAAGTCTATGGGCACTGGCTGTTCTCATTCCTTTGAACCTGCCCAGGTCCTTCATGTGATCAGCAGCTGAGGAAGCTTTTAGATGAGATGCTAAACAGAGACTAACTCTGGTGTGTTGACCCCAGACTAGAAACAGAAGGTGGTTTCCATGAAAGGGAGGAAATCTCCTCATGAGATGTTTGTTGCCTCATCTGCTGAGTTGCTGCTTGTTCACTAACGAATGTAATTCATTTGCTCACACAAAGATGAGCCTCCAAATGCTCAACACTTCCATCTGAGGAACAGTCAAAAGGCAGAGTACATCTACTCAGACTGGGTCCCCAGCTTGGCAGCTGAGCATTACAAGGCAGTTGAATTCCACATAGGCTGCTTCTCTCCAGGCTGCACACCCTGTGTTGGTAGAGGTTGAACGAGAGGATCCAATGGCTCACTTTGGCTGTGTGTGTGACACGGTGCAGCGTTATGCACAGATATCAGAAAGATCTCTGCAAGTTATCTCAGATCTACTGAAAAGTAGATTGGGCTGAGCTTGGGTGTGAGTGATGCCCCTGGGCTGTGTCTGATGCTTGAGCCAGCTCATGTACACCTTTATTTCTATCTTCATCATGTCAACTGCATGTAATGACTCCCTTTTTAACCACACATCTTTGTAACTCTAATTAAAAAGATAAATAATATGTTCCACATTCTGATAAAACTCTGTACTTAGCTTAAGCCACTGTAAGACATTTTTATATAGTGAAACCTTTACAGACTTGAAAAAGCTGCTTCAAGTTTTAAAATTGAACTATGTATTTTTTCAAGGAGAAACTACTTAATTGTGTACAGTTTTGCCATGTATTACACAGAGTTGGAAAATATCAAGTGGGAAGGGGACCTCAAAGATCATTTGTACTAACCTATCCTGAACAAAGCATGTACTTTGTGTCCCTTTATAAAGGTGCCTATATGACTGACGTGTTTGCTTATGCATTTCTTTGGTATTTTCTCTGTCAAGAGATTGCAGGAGGCTTTAAAATTAATTTTGACCTTGATTATTTGACATTGATATTAGTTAGTGGCATGCAATTTTCTTATGTTTTGGTTGTGTTTACTTTGTTGGGTAATCTATGCATGGTGTTATCTAACACATGCACTCTGTTTCAGTAACTCAGGGAATACCTTTTCCTCTTCACATCCACATTTTATACTGAAATAGCTTTTAAAATTCATTTGCTTTGTCAGGTTTCATCTCAGTTCTTTCCTAGAAGTCTTCCCTAGGAGATGATTACTTTTATCTGTAAAATATTATGAAGCTATATCTTAGTTTCCTATGTATTTGTATAAATAAGCCTGCTATGTAGATAAAAGATAATTCTTTTGTAATACTAACACTTTCTTATTAAAGAAAACACACTTTTGTTTTACCAGTGAGCTACAAAGAAAAATGCAGAAGAAATTAAAACTTATATTTAATGAGCATGAATGATTAATTGCTATTCTTGGAGTGATGCAGTTAAATAATATATGAAGTGGTTATTCAGAACAGCTGACAGCAAATTACTCTTTCTAGGTTTTTGTTTGCTATTTATTGTCTTACTATATAAAATACATGGGTGACCTACATTTAATAAATTTATGCTTGTATTGTAGGCTAAGCAGAAATACCTGATCGTATTAAGTCGCTATAATAAAGCTTTAAAATAGATTTGAATAAATTCTCATTTTCTCTGACACTTGAGGAGCCCAAATGAGTACCTTGTATTCTTGAGAAATCTGTGTGAACGCTGCACTGCTGTTATTTAAGATTTTTCCTTGTAAAATGGATCACTTTGGAAACCTTTTTAAAATCATTTATTCGGTAGTTTTGTCAAAACTGGTGCACGAATGAGGTTGCTCTTCCCTCATCTGTGGCTGTAGTATGCTGGGAGGGGGAATGCATGCTCCTCTGAGCACCCTGCCTTTGGAGGATGCAGATTTTCTTGCTCGGTGAACGTTAGAAGTGCAAACTGCTTTGAGACTGAAATCGGGAGTGGGGTTTACTGCTTCTATTTGTGGCTCCTTTGAGCAGCCAGTTGCCAAGGAGATCACTGGCAAAACCCCAGCAACTCCCTGTACCACGTTAGCCTATAAAGCAAGCGCTGCCACAGATCCAGTGACAATCATTAGACACTTCCTGAGAAAACACCCTGGAGGTTTTAGGAGGGTTTATATTTCCACCACCTGTTTCATTGTCACATCTGCTCTTCAGCAAACAGAAAGGGAAATGTTTATGATCTCTGGATAAATATATTATTTGTTTCTTTTCCCAATATAACCAATCAATGTCTATTAAAAACGTTCCTGTATCTATTAAAAAAAACCCATTTCTCTGCCTGCCTCGTGTAATCCTTCTTTGTGTCAGAGATAATTAGCAGCCATCTAATAAGATTAGCCAACTAGTGTGATTAGTGAGCTCAAACCCTGTCCTTTTCCTTTTGCAGGTAAGTGAATGTGGCATTCAGCATCCCTATCTACATTATTATCACTTTCTTTGGCTCTTATTTCTGATGCCAATTTATGGAGTGAGAACAATAAAGGCAATTGGAGAATACTGACATGCAGGTACTGTGAATGCTGTTGGAGTGTATATTCTGAGAGAGATGGTAAGTGGGATGTTTTCCATCTTCACCTTCATCATGATAGCATTTTGATTATTTGCTGCTGACATGTAGTAGCAGCCTGTTGTGCTCTTGGCAACCAGCTTTCTGTGGCGTTGCTGGAAGGAGGAAAAAATGGGAGATGTTTTGTTGGATTGGTGGATACCAGTTTTCTGTGGATTTGTTTTTTTCCTGGATCACAGGGGGTTTGGATGTACTGTCTCTGAAAGGTTATTAGCATCTTCCTTTGGGTTTGGATGTTTCAGCTTGGAAACCAGATACCATTTGAAAAGATGTGCCAGGATGGTGTAATTAACCAGAGATGATCAAACTGGGAGAGCGACACAACCAGAAACAGACGTTGTGTTCCCTGCTGAAAATGATGGCAGTCTTCAACTGAGCATGTATCGAAAAATATTCTTAGACTGCTCAGAGCCTTTGTAATTAAATCTAATTTGAACAAGATAATTGCATTACTTTTTACAAATTGGAAATTAGTCAGGTTTTACAGGTGTACTTTAATTGTGCTTCAGGAGATGCAAAATGCCAGGGAGATTTTTGGTGGAATGGAAATGTACCGATGTCAACTGGTATTTAAAGGAAAAAGAAAAGAATGAGCTGTTCATCTCAGTGTTAAGGCAGATGGAGTTCCAAGTGAGCTCAGTATTTTGCTGCATTTCCAGAGAAGGAAATCATGTATTTTGCTATCTACAGCAGCACCTATTCATAGCCTGACATGTGAATGCCTTTGAGCAGGTCTACTTAAATCCTAATAAATGAGGGCTGTTACCAGGATGGTTTTTTAAATGCCATTTTTACATTAAGTATCTCTGGAAGCAGTAATATTGAGCGAGTGCCTTTAAAAGCTAATGCCCCCTTTAAAACGTCCCTGTTTTGCTCAGAGGGATTCTAAGGAGTTTATGCTTTCAGAGGGGCAAATTACTCCTTCTCCTGGGATAAAAATTCCTAGTTCCTCTTTGCCTTTCACACTTGCAAAGGCCAGTCTGCCCACTACTGTGATGCTTCATCCATAGTCTAGTGGCAGTGGCACATGGGGAGATTTCCTGGGATCTTCAGGAGGTTAAAAGGAACTCCTGCAATGCTGATACCTCAGTGTCTGTCACAATATTGTGTAGCCTCAGCAGTCACAACTGCACAAACCCTTATTTCCACCAATTAACTGAGAAGAGGCTTATCTCTTGAATGAGAATTTTGATGATGGGAAGAGTCAGTGAGTTGTGCTGCATGGAGCTGCTAGTTAATTCAGTGCAACTGTTTTCTGATTAAACAGTTCATTCTGGGAGACAGCCAAAATTATTTCCTACCCTTAGAGCATAAAACCCTATGAAATCTTTGTGAATGATTTTCATCACTTGTTGTAACATCTTCTGTCATCTTTAACATATGGTAAAATAGTTGAAAACCTGTTTACAACATTAGTTAAAACTACTTACATAACCATTTCCCAGAGTCATTATGGGAGATAAAGTACCAGAGTATCAAATACAGTATAAAATAGATTTGTAAAGAAAAAAGTGGAGGAACTAAATACCTGGGTTCATTGTCACTGAATGCCTTACTGCAATTCTTATGGGGTAATTATTTGTTCATAAGCCTTTTGTTTTACAGAATGTGTTTTCTATTGTCAATACACATATGTATATATGTGTGAATACATTTGCATAATATAGTCTTTTCTGTACAAATGTGGGTTTTAAACCATCCCCTGGGATATAAAGGAAATAATATTTATAGTTTTGGAATATTTAATGATATCATCTGCATCTGTTGAATAGGTGGTTTACATTATTTGTAAGGTTTTGGTATTGGCTATTATAATCTCTCCTTGTTTAAAACTAGTATGATTCACAAAATGCTATAAAATGTTTAGGGCTTTGTTTTTAGTACATGCACAAGTCATGTCTGTGGCACAACTATGAGAACAGTTAAGATTTAGAGACTGATTATAAAAGCTAATTTTTTCACTTTTGTAAAGCTACCTTGTTTTTTTTCCCCTGAAATTTGGATTTTCTCACTTGTTTAATATTTTGAGGGTGAGTGAAAGAAACAAGAGGTCCCAAATATAGCTAGGGGCAATTACTCTCCTGTAATACATCAGGAAGTTGTGTAGTTGTCCTCTGATGTGTACATCATGCCAAGGGAAGGGTTTGTGATGAAACATGGGCTGTGAGGCTGTCAAGTGTGACATCCCAGCTGGAAACACTTGATGGAGCAACACAATTTGAGGGTGTGTGGGGGAAGAAAACTAGCTGGCTTCATCACCGGGAACATGACTGAGGTAGTACTGAAAAAAGGGAGAGAAGCAAATGGAGGAGATGGTGGAGGCTGTGGTGAGGTCCAGTCTGACAGGGCACCTTTGTTCTTGGGCACCACCAGCAGTGTCTGTTTGGCCAAGCTGACATGGCTGCTTCACAGCTTGCAGACATTTGTACCTCGGTGTTTGTATTTCAGTAACTTGCACTGGTGAGCGCCTCTGGTGAGCTCACCTGCCCAGATGTCACATTAGGAATTCAGGTTGTCACCAGCCTGAACTGCTCCCTGCTTTTCTTACAAGGGCATGGCAGAGCAGCAAATCCCTGGAACCCAAACTGATAAATAATTTTGGGTATATTGAGTACATTTCAGTATATTGAATATGTATTTGTGTATATGTAGTATATATATTATATATTCAATATACTTGAGTATATTGAATATATTTGGAGTATATTGAGTAATTTGAATATATTGGAATATTGAGTATTTTCTGGATGTATTCATTGGTTACCTCTAGAACAGTGTCCACGGTTCTGAGAATAAGTCTTCTGATAATCTGCTCTGGTCATGGTAATTTGGCATACAGCTTTGCTTTACGACTATATATGTAAATGTGCTTGAAATACATCTCTTTAGTACTAAATAAATAATCAGGCAGAGTATTTAGATTTGAAATTAGCCTATGTTCATCCTCTTTGGCTTGATTTGTACTTGTAAAAAGTATTAATTTATTGGCTTAGCATTAATTTTTTACAAATAACATGAGTTTAGTAGAAGCTTCTATTTGATTTAAGAATTGTAAATAACCACTTATTTTTGAGGCTCTGCCTGCTCTTTTTCTCTATTTTCTGTTCTTATGTATGCAAAGTTCTGATAACTGTGTACTGGGGACCCATTAATATGTGCATTGGAACTGACTGACAGATTTATTTGGAAGTCTGTTTTTTAAGGATACTTATCTGATAACGTGCACATACACACAGACTTCACAGTTGTTGGTAGAATAAAACCTTGAGAAGCTGTCATCAATAAAGGTGTAAAAGCTGCAGTTGTATTATCTTGATTTGTGGTTGGGACTTTTGGTTGGTTGGTTCCCACCCTCCTGCAAAAAAAGTCATATTTGGCCATTTATATCATGTGTTCTGTCAACTCCATAGCTAATTTCCAGTGAAATTGGAAAGATTCTTTTGAATCTTTTGATTTCATTTGGTGAATGTTCTTTTGGTAACTGCTGAATGTCAACACTCTCTGCCTTGGGAGTGGAAACTTCACTGAGGTCACCTGTTTTCTAGCTGAGATTTTTGATGGTGTAGCTTGTGCATTACTGTGACTGTGTGGTTCTGTATGTCCTTTAAGGCTAGGCTGGGATTTTGTGTGACTCATTATATTTCTCTTTTGCTATTTTCAATTTGGAGCTCCAGAACAAAATTTGCAGACTGAGAACCAGACCCCGCAGATGCTGATCTTTCAAGGATAAATGAATAAATCAGTAGTTAAATTTCATTCTAGAAAAATAACACCCAGCTCTCTCTAGGTGTAAATGGCTGGTTAGGTAATTTGCAAGTGTTCCATTTAGCTGAATTTCACTGTAATCTTATTTTTGAAAGTGTCTCTGCAGTTGGTTACTTCATGATTCTTTTCCATTTATATTAATGATATTTCCAAATACAAAATCACCATTATTTATGATCACATTTATAGCTACCAGTTTTTGTCCTTGCTATCTCATTAGAGGGGTGCTCCTACTAAAAATGGGCACCCTATCCTCTTGTTTTCTATAGGGTAAAAGCAGGAGCCAAATCAGGATGTTTTCCAGTAAACTTCTAGCCTTCAGTAGAAATACTGGCAAATCCTTGTTTGGGAATCATGTGGGTGTTTGCTAAAGTTGTTGAGGTGGGAAAATCTCAGCTATAAACTTAACATAATGATTATATGACTTGTATATTCCCAGCAACTTGTGTGTGTGTATTCTGCTTATTTGGGTGATAATTATAAAAATAAAAAAGTAGATCTAAAAAAAAAGTACTTTTTTTTTTTTAGAGATAGGACTACCTTTATCTACCCAAGTGGTAAAACCCTTTCAGCCTTACCCTTTAGCCCTGTGAGACTGCGGAGTGAATAAGGTGAGCACTTTGCTGTGTAGGTTGGGGACTGGGGTGAAGTTCAGGGCAAGTCTTGGAAGACACATTAATCTGATCTGTCTGATTTAAGTTTTACCCCTCATTCCCGAGGCACAGTGTTAATGGCTTCCTTGCTGTAAGGACAAGAGGGACTGAAAATGCATTTGAGGGCAGGAGAATTAGCACTCAATCTCTGCTTTTAGCAAGAAGGGCAGTGCATTATCTGTGCTTGTGCTCTGTGGTGCTCACTGTTCTGGGCTGCTGTCCCAAGGTGTGCACACAGGAGGTGCCCTGATGGGTCCTCACAGAGGAAGAGAACCAGCCGTGTGGCACTGCAGGGACTCCCTTGCAGAGCTTTAGAAAATCCCATCAATTCATGCTGAATGTGTGAAGAGCATTCGGCTCCAGTGCTGGAGACAGTTATGATTCTCACCCTGTTCTGGTGGAATTTTGCCTCACCTTTAACTTTTTAATTAATGCAGTTCTTGTCTCACTACTGTATCACACCATCTTAACTTTGTGATTTAATTTGGTGTAAGACACTGGCAATGGATTGATTTTTAATTAGCACGACTACAGGCTGCAGCTGGTTTTGTCTTTTCTTCCATAATTTCTGACTGTGAGAAGAATTTAATTTCATAATGATGGCATAGCATTTTCCATGGTGATGACATAAAACCACAATGATTTTAAAATGAAATATGCATTTGCATTTAAGTAATATTGGTAGAAAATAGCCTCTGTGGCTAACACAATTTTATATTGATTATACACTGTCTAATCTTGTTTGCAGTTAGGTGGAGGAGGCATATTCTTACAGATGTTTTATTTTTAGTATTACTGTGGTTTGTATGTGTTATTGTTATTCCAGTAATGTGCTTTAGCTTAGCTAGAAAAATGTAAGTTCAAGGAATTGTTCCTTTAAGGCACTGTTTTCTTAATTTGACAGCACTAATTCTTAATTTTTTGCTAGAAAGTAAGAGCAGCAAAACATGGGAATCAATAGCTGTGGAAGAGGCACAGCTACCCTTCCTAACCTCTTACCAAGAGGAAGTAATTTACAAGAAAATGCTGGAAATATGCTTGTTGCTGGCTATGCTTTTGGGCTACTAAAATTATTCTCCTGGTCAGACATGGGGGAAAACTCTAGAGGAAGAAGCCTTAGGGTGTTAGGACTGATGTGGCAGTGTTGTTGCTACTACTGAAGTTGTAATGGACAAGATGTACAGTGAGGCTTGGAGGGCTCTCACTCAGGATGGAAGGTTTATGCAAAGCTAGAAGGAACATTGTGTTTTCTGAAATTTCCTCAGCTTGAGGGATGAGTTATAAATACTGTAAAAGGTTCATTCTCTAAGAAGTGCAAATGCAGTGAATGTGAAAACAGCCCTTTTGCCAAGAAGGTGCTGTGCAATGAATCTTTACTGAAAGGATCAATGTTTATGAATGCTAAGGCTTAAATGCTCCCAAAAGAATACTGCTGGGCTTCCCAGGGTGTTGAGAAGTTGGTTTGTGCTTTTCACCATAAGTTGTACAGCTTTCCTGTGATGGAGGGAAGGCAATAGAACTTTTAAACCTGACATGGGAAGGTGTCTAAGGTTAAAAACCAGGTGGGCAGTGGCTCACAGCAGAAAGAGGGAAGGAAGGCAAGAGTAAAAGGACCATCTATTATCATTGCAAAATCTGTAGTTCAGCACCTCATGATGGAAAATATTGCAGAATTTTTACATAAGATTAAGAAAACCAGTCAAAGATTGTTGTATTCAACCTGCCTTGATTTCTCTACAAAGTAGAACCTAACAGCTGTACATAAGGTTGGTTAAATGGCAACACAACTGTTACAAAGTCCTAGCTTTCATTTGAAATTGGCAGAGTTCACTACATGGTTTGGTAAACCATTTTATCAGAGAAATACCCTTGCTGTTACAGTTTTGCAGGTATGTATGATCTGAACTGAGACATTAACAAGGTGTATCATTAATGGAAATTACCCAGAGGCTTTTGACTATCTTCTGTGCTTTATTACTCTGGAAAGAAAAGTTGTGTGTGTGTGTTGGAAAGGTTGCTCTTCGGGGAAAAAAGAACAAGGAAAATTTAAATGTTCATCACCTCAAAGGTATTATCTCACTCAAATATCTGCTTTTGCTTTAAATATTCAGTTAATTCCTGCCCTGTTTTTATCATGCTGAAGAAGGTGTGTTTATTGGCAGGATTTGGCTTTATTATTTTCATGCTCTAGAGGTTCAGGTCTCCTCTGTGAGTAGGAATTCACAAAGAGCTTTTCTCACTCTTAAAAACAGTCTTCTATTTCAGAAAGCAGAATTCCTCCCTCAGAGATGCCATTGTGCTCCATTTGTGCTCAGAAAAGATGTGAAAAATCTGAGGTACAAATGGCATATGCTGCTTGCCTTTGAAAAAGCATGGATTCAAAATGGATGGAGGCAGAAATTATTCTCCTCAGTCTGTAGTGGCTCTGTCATGCTCAGTGGCAGGGGTGGGTGGGCAATGCCCCCTTTTCCCCACTTTGGCCTCCCTTCTTTGTTCCCAGCTCCTGCCTCTCCCTGCTCCTGCTGGCTTTTCTCCCCTCTGCTTCTGCTCTCCTGAGGCACCCCCCATGTTGTCAGGGGTTTGAGGGGCTCAGGGTCTGAAGGCTTGGAATAGTGCAGAACCTGCTGGAATCACCTGGAATGCCCATCCCCCCTGATGCAGCCCTCACAGAGACTCTGCTGCTTTCTCTGGCACAGATGCCCCGTCCATCTGGAAGAGGAGTCAGCTCTCCTTGCACAGCATCCCCCCAGCCCTGCCTGGAGCGTGGTTTATTAAATCTGTGGCTCTGAGGCAGTGAGGACAGGGCAGCCCCTCGAGCAGGCCACACCAGCAGCTGCCCTCAGCCCCACAGAGAGTGCGAGGCGAAGGCAGCACCAACCTGACCTCTGGTTCTTGCTGTGTGACAGCAACGTGGCACTGCCACCCCACAGCTTCAGTTCAGGTGTGTGGGCATGACTGAGCATCACAGACCCCTGGGGCTGTGCTGCTGTCCTGTGGGAGCAGAACCCCGAGCTGTGCTGCCCCTTGCACGTGGTCCCTTCTGCAGCAGGAGCCACCCCTGCACTTTGCCTGGGAGCAGCAGCAGGAGGCTCAGGAGGTGTTTGAGTTTAAAATCGGTACAAGCTTGGTGCAGGCAGTGGATCAAAGATAACTATAGCAGTTGAGAAGCTGTCCTGGAGTTTTATTCTTCCCTTTGGTATTGCATGAAGTTGTGTTTTAAGCCCATGAAGCTGCACTTGTCATGATGCTTTGCTTGCTTGCACTCTCACAATTTAGACTGAAAAGTGTCTGCAGAGGAAAACTCTCGTCAACCAAAATTTGGCAATATACAGCAGATCCCTCTTGCATATGCACATCTGGGATAAGAAGACCCCAGGGTTGCTTTCATGCCAGTCAGTACTAAGTTCCAGGCATATATATATATTTCAAATATCTCCACTATGTGTGTGTATATTCCTGTATACGTGTTTCAGCTGTAACTTCAGGGTGTTGTGCTGCACACAATAGGCTTTGTAGCTGCCTCGCTTTGTCACGTCTATCTCTGCCACACAAATCTGCTGTGTGTGACTCACCCACTTGTTATTGGCAGAAAGAAGATGGACAAGCTCATTTGCTGTGGAACTGCAAAACTAAATACAGCCCGGGCTTTGCCTATTGTAATTTCTACCATTTAGGTGGCTGAGTGGGACATTCCCTTCATGACCTTAAGGGACATAAAGAATACACAAAGCTTTCTGCATTTCTTCTTAATCCTTACTGCTAAGGATGCCAGCACATGTTGCTTTGTGCAGCCTGGCTTTAAGCTATTCTTGTCTGCATCTCTCAGCAAAAACAATCAGTCTAACAGGACAAGTTAATTGAGTCAGGATGATCCACTCTTAAAATTTGCCAGCAGATCAGAGGCAATGTCCTTTATTTAGCCTATAGAACATAACTCTGCGTAATTCCTGGGTTGAGTGGCTTAGACAAAGCACCTTAATTATTGCATACAAATAAACTGAAAAAGAATCAACAAAGCAATATTTGTTAGAGCATATGAATGTGGCCTGTCTGGGTTATTTAACTGAGGCAGTGAAACAACATTTCACTGATTACCTCCCTTGAAATTATAAATTGTTTGGATTTAACTTTAATGTAGGCAATTAGGTACAAACATTTTAGGCTATACATTAAAAACCTATTCAGTTTAGTGTTCTTTTCCCCCACAGTGTCCTGGAGTTGTGAGATGGGCTGAATCATGTTCTTCATTTAAGTCAGGGCATTTTAATAGAGATCTGTGCTGTATTTGTAGTTTGATGTGAAAGCAGATATTTCTGTATGTATATTTGATTTATGTTTTGCTGAGATTTGATTTAGGGTTTATGCTTTCATTATACACTTCCCACTACTCTCAATCCAGTCTGGCAATTTATAAATGCTGAACTCTGATGTCTTTGTGCCAACTGGAACTGGGTGATTGCAGTTCTCTGCCAGCAAAGCTAGATCTGAGTGGCTTCGAGGTGTTCTTGCTCTTGATCTATAAAACCTTCGGCAACCTTTCAGCTTTCTCTTTTGTCTTGTAACCCTGTCTATTTCTGCATCATGAGGTATTTGTCACCTTTTGATGCAGTAGGAAAACACCGTGGTTCTTAGAAGAAAAAAAAAAGTGGATTTCTATTTTTCTAATTGCTCCTTGTAAGTTTATTGTGGAGAGTTCTGTATGTAATTGCCTGGCTATATTTCTAACTCCTTAATTCTCTGCAAACTATTCTATAGTTGATTACTTCTGCATGGTGTTGAGAGAGACAGTGGTTTCTAACATTTTATTTGTCGATGTCCAATTTAAAAAGAAGTCCTAGAAAAATGTGAGCAGACATCTGTAAATCTCAATGATGTAATTATAGAATGATTCTTCTGTGACAATTAGAATCAAGAAGAAAATCTCTCAAACATTGGCATGCTGGTTTTCTGTGGTGCTCCTTTGAAAACGGAATTATTGTAACACCTTGCTCTTGTATTGTCCTTGGACTGGGTGCTGTGCATCCTGATTGGGGGCTATGTATAGCAGTGACCTCACCACAAAAATGTAACAACTGCTGTTACTCTGTGTGGCACTGAATGTGTTAACCTCCAGCAAGGAGGGAAGAAGGTTATTATACTTAAATGAAACTTCAGTGAATATGTATAAAAAAACAAGTTGGATTTTCCTAAGCTGGAATTTATCTTGGCCACAAACTGGCATTCAGGTGTTGTGGGATCACAGATGGTCAGGATCTTGTCTTGTGCAGCAGGATAGCTGTGCTGACATTGCACTGGGGGATTGCCTCAGCACCGACACGCTCTGTTTTCCGGAGTGCCCAGGTGTTCCTCCAGGCCACGCCCAAGAACTGACCCAGCACAACCTGCAGGGGGAACAGGATCACAGCACACAGTACCATGCTGTTAAGCATCTTTGACAAATCATTATTTTTGGCTTTCAAATACTGCTGTGTCTTAAATCTTCAGCCACTCCATTCCCAATTCAGTCGTTTTGGAGGAGGATGTTATTTCTGAAAAAAACAAATTATTCTGAAATAACTTTTCATTATAAAAACCAGACTCACCATATGCATGACCTGTTGAAGAGGAAAAAAAACCTGAGGTCATTCTCTGACATTATGATGACTCATTCCTGCTTAACATTTTGATTGTACTGGGGCTATTGTATTTGCAGATTCTGACAAATAAAGTTTGACAAGCAGTAAACCCTGATGTATAGCAATGAGTCACAGTTGAAGGACCTAATGCTTTCAACACATATCTGAAAACGGTAGTTCTGGAGACTGATGTAAAGAAACTCCTGTGATTTGTTTTTTGGAGGCCAGTGTTACACTGTTATTGTTATTATTGAATGTGTTTTCATCAAGGCTCCTGAAGATATGTTTTCAGGCCTGTAATGTTGGCTAATGTGCTTTGTAGCAGGGACACTAGCTTCAAACTACTTCAGTTACTTCAGATCTGTTTTACTAGAACTTTCTACAGGTTAAAACTAAAGGAAGTATGCTTAATATAGTAGGATTTCAGAAGTTCTTTCTCTCCTCCTCCAGTCAGTAGGATTTGGTTGTGGAGCAGACAGTTGTGCTGGTATTTTTGCTGCACTCCTGCTGCTGTACACTGCTGCCTTACAGAAGTTGCTTGTTCAGCTCACACAATGTCGTTTTGGGGAGGATCATGTTAAGATATTGTTCTGGATTTAGAAATTTTACTCTGCAGCGTATGGTGTCAAGGCCCCTGGCAGCTGTTCCAGCCCTCCTTGTTGTGTGTATACACCACTGAGACTTGGGCAGCCGCTTCTAAGGGAGTCCGTAAAGAGCCTTTTGTTCTCAAAAAACCCAGACCAGCTAATTATGACTCATCCCTCACAGAACTATACCTGAAAGAAAAGTAACAGTTGTTTTACCATCGTTTCACTTTAGATACCCTTTGTTAGATTTCAGTAGCCCAATTCTATTGTTACAATAATAAATACCATTAGTCAGCTTTCAAGAAGTACAAATGATTTTGGTTTTTTATCCCTCTGGCATCTTACAGAGAAGTGCTTAGGCTTAAAGAGTCCTGGTCTACCACCACCTCAATAAGCTGTGGCTTTTCTGTCTCCTACATGATTTCCAGTACAGACCTGTCATAGCAATGTACAGATCAGCATAATACAAATAATAATTTTCCTAAATATCCAAAGTGTAAAGATATACATACAGACAATATTTTAAAAGTCGTATCACTGGAGGGGTAAAAAAAAAATCCCACAATGCAAATAAAATTAAAGATATCTGAAATCTTTAAGTAGACAAGAGATCTTTGCAGACATTTAAATTGATATTTTCAAAAAGGGAGTGTGTTCTCCATTAGAGCTAGAGGGAACAAGGCAATTGGTAATGTTTATGAGAAATTATTGTGAACACTTTGTTCCAATTCTGACATCATCTTTAACACCAAGCTATTTTATGTAGCAATTACTGCATAAGTTGTTTCCTGACGTGATTTCTTTTGCACAGTACATGTATGAATAGCCATTTGAAATAGGTGTTAACACTCATATTTATCCCTCCTATCTTCATCTGCATCTTTTTAATTGCTAGATATGAATGCTGCTGTTTCTGAGTTTAAGCTTAGACTATTAATATCTTAATTAAAAAAAAAAATTGCAAAGCTTTGTCTCTCACCAAATCCACTCAGTTGAAACAAATGCCATAGGCTGAGTGAGCCTCACTTTCACAGTCGTGAGATGGAAATTGAATGTTGTGCAGGAATTGCTACTAGTCCAATGGATTTCTCTTCCAGCAATGACGACTCCAGCTTAAAACTTAAGTAAGTATCCTTAAAACACATGCTTTTTTTGCAGCAGGTCTAAAATATGGAAATTGTTTCTTTTGTCATATTCTTTATTTTGACTTCTTAAAAAAATCATCTTTTTCTTTACTAGGCCTAATAAAACAATATATACTTGAATGTTAGTGTAGGAAGAATTCAGGATCTTTTACCAACAGAGGGCCACACAAAAGGATGTAGAAATTAATGTTTTGTGAAAATGTCACCACATCTAGGGGAGCAGCATTGTGCTACAGCCATCATTCCTTTTCTGGAGGTAAAACACTGAGATGAAATCTTATCCAGCCAGCATTTCACTCTCTGACTTCCAGTGCATCCACAGCTTGCATCTTTAACCCTACATAAGTGAGAACAACACCCTTCTCCTTGGGAAAGTGTGGTGGTAGGAGGTCCTTTGAGGCACCCTCCATGCTGGGCTCCCAGCACTGTGTGGGGCACCTCACTGATAGATTTGGCTGCTCCTGTGGGTCTCTTTCTTTGGCAAATAGTAATGGCTGCAGACTTTTTCTCTTCGTTGCACCCTGCCACTCTGGGCCAAACCAGATTTATGTCCATGTATCTCACTGAAACAGCTTTGTTTTAATTGTGCAGGATTTCTTTCCTTCTAACCCTCACCAATGCTGATAATCATGTAGTCAAGTTTAGATGAGGTATGAAATTAGCTGCTTTTTCACTCCTAAGGATTCTCCATTCAGGTCAGGGCTTGCTTTGCTTCTCTGCTGCTGTCTGATCTAAGCATGGGATACTCTGCATATAATAAGGATCCTCTTGAAGCTGAATTGTTTGGATTTAAATTACCGAGTCTTTCAAATACCTTTAACTTGCTCAGCTGCATGTTACTACACTGCTAAATATATTGCATTCATTGTCACCAGGGATCCTGTGACAGTACACAGCCAACCTGAAGTTGGGAGCAGGGGATTCTTCCTGCTATTGGCAGAGTAGTTTATTCTGTGTTTTGTATCCCTCTCATGGTCAGCTATGTGTGTGTCCCTAGCACATCACTGCCCGTGGAGATAGGACTGCCAGTATCTTTCAGATGGCCAGTGAGGACTGGACTGCTTGTTTTGTTTAGTTCTTTTAAATCCTGAGAATTCTATTTTCATGAGGGATCCGTAGAAACGCTGAGAGCTTAATTTGAAGGTGATCTCAGTAACTTAATTGGAGAGCTGGTTGGGGTGAGCTGGTAGTGGATCTCCCTGTCAGGTGAGGTTTTTAACCTTTTACAAAGTCTTATTTAACATTTCTTTGGTACAAACTCTCTAACCAGTGTGTCCTTAGAATGGTAATTGCAGCTTGTCCATTTCTGCAGGATATTTCTGCTTTTGGTGAATTAGATTGTTTTGTTTTAAAGGGAAGTTCTACAGAACAGATGCATGAGGAGAATATGACCTGTTTCCCAGGTTTGCAAATGGCACCCAAAATTAAGGCAGCGCTGCTTGGATTAGGTAATGTTGTTTTTGTGAAATTTGCAGCTGGCTAATCTGGTTTTAATCTCTTTCTCTCTCTCTCTTTTTTTTTTTTTGTATGTGTGTTTTACTTTTATGAAGAATTAGGCCATGAAACAATGTAGAGCCTTACTAAATAGCATGAAACAGAACAACATGATTTGGTAGAAGAAATAAGTTAATGTCTTCTTTTAGCATTGTTTGTGGGGGTTGGGGGTTTTTTTAGGTGTGGCTTTTTTGTTTTATTGTTTTGGAGGGTTTTTTTAAATAATGTGAAGACAAGAGAAAGCAGTGTTATACCACTTGGTAAGGTGACAGTAGACTTTTGTTCAGTAAATAGCTCCATTTAACATTTGACACTATCATCGTGGCAATTGTTTTAAAAGGTTTCCTGTAAGCCTTAGATTCCAATTTTCAGAATAGATTTGAATTAATTTGTGCTTTAGGGATAACTGAAAAATGCTTTTTAGATTAAGGAGAGCAAAAAAAAAAAGAACTCTTCCTTGAAATACCCAGAATCCTAGTATGTCAAAGGATATATACAGGCAGCAGAAAATAAATGTGCAGATGGGGAGGCCTGAAAAAACATCAAGTGCAGATCCTGAATTTATGCACATTTCTGAAATTGTTGGATGAAAAACGCTCCTCTTATCTTCTATGGGTAACCATGGCTACTGTGTGATGTGATTTTATTTTTTTCAACATGAAATTATACACAAGTGCAGGAGAGTGGTCTTGTCTCAGCTCGCACCATATGTATTTGGGTGATAAGGATTATAGTCAGTGAACGTGCTTATCAGCGAGGCACATTTGCTTCTTTAAAATAGGTCTCGATTTATGTCTTCATGTCTCCATTAGTCTGTAGAGGGTAAATGGTGCAGGATTTTCTCAAGTGCTGCTACATGAGGTTTAGGCCATCTCCTTTTGTGTTAAAATGTGTTTGTTACCTCCTTGAAGGTGAGTCACAAACTAATATAATTTGGGGAGGGGGAGTTGAAAAGGTGCCACAAACATAGATACAAACTATTACGGCTCAATCTTTTTGCTGGTTCAGTGCCATAGTCTTAAGTATGAAATGCGTATTCCCTGAAGACTTAAGTACATTTCAGATGAATCCTCCTCCCTGCTTGATGTTTGTGCTTTCATTTGTGTTTTCAGCATCCCCATGAACTCTGAGGGATGCAGAGCTGAGGCGGGAATTCCTACCCCCTGCAATCTCTGTAACATTGGGATGGTTTGCATGGAACTCGTGCATGGAGCTAAGAATACATTTCTGTTTCTCTCAACGAGTGCCTGAGTTGTACTCCAGGGATGGTGAGTGTGAATCCAAGGCTTGCCTGGCGTGGGTGGTGAGGGATCCCGGTGCTGGATCCTGCGCGCTGTCCCTGGGGCTGCTCCGAGCAGAGCTCGCTCACGCGGTGCCACACCGCTCTCAGGGCACCCACCCACAGCAGGGAGAGCTCTCACGTGGACAAACTCCCTGAAACTGCAACGCACTGCCCTTAAACCTTTGCAAGTAATTAGTTCAGGAGCGGGAATTGTTTGCTTAGAAGCATAATCGTGTGGATTAGGGCTGCAACTGCTCAAACTTATGGTAATGTTGCTTTGGCTGCGATTTGAAAACATCTGAATTTATACTTGTGTACTACTGCTCTTTCACTTGTTGCCACTTTTGGGGGTTTTATAACAGACAGCAGAAGAAAGGCAAAACATTCTTTGAAATATTGGTGAAAACCTTTCTTGTAACAAACTTTCTGCTACAGCACAGCAAATGATTTTTTTAGCTGTGATTTGGCTCCCAAAAGAGGCCTGTGAAATTAAAAAAGGACAATTTGGCAAAACTTAATCAATGAAATTAATACAGATAGCATTTTGTAGGTCAGACCCAGACAGCTAAGTGAGAAATGCAAATCATGAGAACTATGAATTGCTGGTGGATTGGGAGAAGCAGAGTAGTAAGAATAGTTTGCTAGTTGAGAGGGATTAAAGTCAGTGCTCAATTCACAAGCAGTAAGCTGGGAAAAGCTTTACAAAATTCAGGAAGCTTTCTGCAAATGCCTTAATATTAGGAAGCTATTATGTTCAAATAGCCTTGTAGTAGGAAAACTGGAACAAAATATGCACTCCTATGCAAATGTATATACATGAACCACCTTTTGAATGGTTGTAATCCACAAATGAGAAATAGAGTATTGCTCCCTACTCTGGGTAGGGTAGCTGCCTTAGGCAATTACATCTTCATGGAAAGTTGTAACAAGGACGAAAAATTCACAAACATGGCCGAGAAAGCAAAGAAAAATCATGCTAAAAGTACTGAGAAACTCCAGAGGAAAGCTGTAGCCAAAGACAATGGGGACAGCAAGCATAAAGCATCTGTGGCAGGAATTTCACAAGATGCTGCAGGATGAGGATGAAAATGCTGCTGCAGGACTGACTTCGTAAAAGTACAAGTACAGGGCAAAACAGACCAAGAATGCATTAAAGTTGGAACCTGGGTCCAGCAGAGAAGAAAAACAACATAATTGAAGATGGCCCTCAGGGTAGCAGAGTAGAGTAATTGTAGAAGAAGAAATCATGACTGAGAAATGCATTATTTTCAGGAGGCAGGCAGTGGTGAGTCATGCGGATGAGATAGCATATATGTGACATGAAAGCAGTTCAAAACAGCAAAATTAAATTACTTGTCAAGTTCAGATTAGCATCAGATGCAATGACAAGTCAGTGACACACAAGCAAACAGGAAATTGAATGCCAAAGATGTGGAAGGGCATCTGTGACTGTGCTGGGCTACAAAGTCTTCCTACAAAGTCAGTGGGCAAGAAAAGAAGGCAAAATTGCAAGCAAAATCAGGCCAATTAAAAATGTGATAGCTTCCTTCTGCTGAGGCAGTGGCCAGGAGCAGTGCTAAGATCCTGGCACTGCAGTAGAACAGGGGCACCTCTGAGCTGAAAATGGTGTCTGGGCCTGAAAATCAAGGATAGACATTGTGCCAGATAGGAGGAGAGAAAAGCTGATGCTGGAGCCACTGCTCGTGTCCCTGAAGGCTGAGGTGTCCAAGTGCTTGTCTTCATGTGGCCTGAGCCGTGCCTGTAGAAGCACTGTGACTCAGAGGCACTTCTGGGAAGCATTGTCAGACAGTGACACTGAACACCAAAAACTGGGCAGACAAGTGAACTGGCAGGCAGGAAGCTGGTCTGTGAATTTGAGCATGTTGCAACATCAGCTTGCCGTGACCAGTCAAATAGTTAGGTAATTACCAATATTGTTCCTTGGTCTTACTCAAGAAGTCTTCAAAAATCAGAGAAACTACATTGCAACCAGTTAATCAAACACTCCCTTGGGAGTTTTTGTGAGTAATGCTGTAGGGAAAGCTTCATTCAAACAGCAACCGACGGTGATTGATTGCCAAACATGAAAAACTACTGTTGGCTACCTTCAGGAAACTTTAATCTTTCCAGATGACACCCAAAAGATGCTGTTTAGATCACACTGTTAATTCCAAATCTAGAAGGAAATCTTATATGTTAAACAAGAAAATCTTTGTAAATTTTAGACAGCTTCAGATAGCTGCACTTACTAAATCTACCTGCTACAAATAGAAGAGCCGCAGATGAAATATGTGCAAGAGTGATGAAATATTCTAGTTTGGTGGAAATTCTTCTCTGTTGAATGTGGTAATCAGAAAGCCAGAGAATGACTGGTGAAAATAAGCTTACAGGACTCAGTGAAAGATCTAAAAAAACCTACCACACACAAAATTTACATACCCCAAACCACTAGCATGTAGCCATATCCTTTTCACAAGAAAACATTTGCATTTGAAGTAAAACAAAAATAAAGTGCATACAAGCTATTTAGCACAACAGAAAGGCAGGACAAATCAGATGTCTCCAGCTCAAAGGAAAAGATTCAAGTTCTTTTTTTAATATTTGTAACTTTTATTTATATATGTATAACAATGATTGATACTTTAAAATTGTATAACAGAATATAAAATATGTATGAAGATTATGCTTTTCATGATTAATTTGGCAAAGTGAATTAAAAGTGAGTGAAGGGACAATATAATAACTCCATAATGGAGGACACAGCAAGATATATATGGGGAGATTAATATGTAGAATCTTGAAATATGTGGTGTGTTCAGTAAGAGAAGATTATAGCTCTAAAGCAAGAAGTATTACCTGGGTGCTCATTTCTTGTCTTATGCTTCGGTACTGGCCGCTTCCCTTGCCTGTCTCCCTTTGATCCTAGCTTATTTTCAGTTTTGGAAAATCCTCCCATATCACATACTTAGGGTTCTCCTCTTTCCTGTCTGTGTCCTATAAAATCCAGGTCTGCTTTGGAAGGTATGGTGGATTCTTTTTTTTCCTTTCTGCTTAAATTGAATTATTTTTTCCTCACTGTGGTTTAGGCAAGCCCTCCCTCCCAGCTTTCTCTCTGGTTTGCAATAGCCTCAGGCTTCTCTCTTGTACTCCTTTCTAGATGCAAATCCCTTAGCTCTTCTTTTTCCTTCTTTGCAGTATTTGTCTTTCCTCTTCTTCCCCTTCTTTATCAAGGTTTATTTCCCAGATGTCTAGTGTTCTACATCAGAGTTGTTTTCAGAAATGCACGTCACGTGTTTTATGCCTTCTGCTTGCTTTTTTCTAGTTCTTTTATCTGGGGGGTTTTAAGCCTCTGCTTGTAATATAAGTACTTTCTCTTCTGCAGTGACTGACTTAGAATGATTTTCAGGGGCTGGTAAATGGTTTTTCTCTTTGAAATTGACTCAGGGCTTAGGAACCTTTGGAGATCTGCACTCTAATTGGTTGGACAAATAAAATAGAAGAGTTTTCATCTTAATTTGGGTGAGAATTTGTTAAAATTTCCTGAAGAAGGGAAAGAGAAGTCAAAAATTTAAATAATATGAAGATAGGTTGTCATATTGTAATTTTTTTGTGTTCTTTAGCACCAGCTAATGCACCTTCACCTTCCCCATGGTGATTCTTACAGCTCATGAAATCATATATTCTGTTTATCTGGCCCAGTCCAGTAGCTTTAAGGAAACAGTTTGTGTTATAATGAACATGTATTTGGGAGAGCTGAGTGTGTGCTAGCAAGCTTAGAACATTTTAAATTATAAAGAATACTTGACTGACACTATACTGTCAAGTGAAGACTTTCCTTGATCTTTGCCTAATATTTCGGCTGTGGAGAAGGCCAGAAAATGAAGTTATACAGTCAATGATTAAGCAGTTTCTGGGTGTGTTCTGTCTGTTGAAGCCTACTTGGTAATAGGCTTTAGAGTGTAGAGGAGCTGATGTATGTGGGATATTGTGGGAGGTACTGTTTGACATCTGCCAAGGGAATATTATGCTTTGCCTCTAGGTTTTGTGAATGACATTCAGCTTCTGGAGGCGGGACTGTGAGATACACTCAGCAATTGCCACTGTTAAACCTGAAGGCTCCGTGAGGGGGAAAGAGGCCATAGCTGAGATTGGCACATCACAGGAAAATTGTCTCCTTTAGCTCCCTGTGACTGTGCATTTCTTCCTTGCAGCTATCCCAGGTACAGAACCTGGAGCCTTGTTCTGCCTTCACATGTGCTCAGGTTGGAGTTTCAGCACCATTTTAATGAGATTTGGCTACTGTTGAAAACGGCAGTTCTGCCCTTATTCTTCTTCCACTCTCTGGTCACTCACTCCTGCCTTCCTTAGGCTGTTATCATTGTTTGTGTTGTTTGGCTCATCAGGAAGGAAATGATCAGACAGAAAGATTACCTCTCTGCTTAATTTTGAGTTGGTCAGTTTATTGTTCTGATCAGTTGCACACCTTAGGCTGGGATAGAAGGCAGGAACAAAGACCAGCCTCTGTTGGTTTTCTTGGTTTTTTCTGGGTTTGTTTTTTTGTTTTTTTTTGTTTTTTTTTTTTTGAGGGAATGAGGGGAGTATAGTGAGGGATAAATGTTCAGTCAAATTTGGAATACTTGACACATCTTGACATCTGTTGTGGTTTGACTCTGGCTAAATGCCAGGCACTCATGAAAGTCTCTCGTTTGCTCTCTTTTGTTACAGTTGGGCAAAGGAGAGGGGAAAAAAATTAATGAAGGGCTCATCAGTTGAGATAAGGACTGGGAGAAAAAACACCCTAAGGGCAAAACATATTTAAAGGTATAAGTAAACTTATTATTAACAGAGTCAGAGGAGGATAATGAGGAGTAAAATAAGCCTTGCAAACACCTTTGTCCCCCCAGCCCCTCCCTCCTTCTCTC